>JANHGN010018420.1:24075-41118 GCA_024605025.1 Megaceryle maxima
CCTAAAAAAAAAAAAAAAAAAAAAAAAAAAAAATCTTATCTTTGAAGTGTTAGTTTACTTCCTAAATATAGGATTTTATCTACTTATTTGTCTTGACTGTATAGCTATATGTAATAGGAAATAGCAGTTTTTAAGTTATGTCATGAAAATATTAAACAATGATAAATGAGTACCTCATTTCCACTTTCCAAGGCTAAAGAACAATACACAGCAAACATTTGTATGGTGAAAATGAATATATTGCTATCTCGGTGTTAGAAATTTTCACGCTGTTGTCAGTGTACAGCTGAAAATCTCATAAATCCATTAGGTTTACGATATGCAGTACTGTTGTATCTCTGCCCAGTTTGATAAGGAGAACCCTTAGGGATGTAATTGGTGCTACAGAGGCATGTTTCAGTGTCTGTTCTTCTGGTTCAGTCGTGCTGATTAATATCCTCCAGAACTATTGCCAAGGCCAAATTTTAAGAGGGTTTTTTGTACAAGAGGTAATAAAGTCCATTGGGAGTGTTTAGGTGCAGTATAAATACCAAAATGATGAAGTGTGCAGAGTTCTGTGATCTGAAGATTTATGCAGTCAGCGAAATGAAATGCCTGGTAATCAGATGTTTGAGGCTCAGCATCCATACCAGGTATATACCCGCTGAAGTCAGACCCTGGCCAAACCAGGGTCCAAAAGCACATGGGAATTAGCTGGCCGTCTATGGGTGCTGCAACATACGTGTCTGATAGAGCCACCCTGAATGCCCGTGGGGTCTGTGCAAGTGGCACCATGGCCACTGCTTATCTTGTTTGGACTCAAAGTCGCTGATCAAATAAATTGCTCCCCCAAATGCCTCTTTTTCTTTACATGGTGAGCCCATCTGCAGATGAGCCCCAACCCAAAGGCAGCCAGGGCTGACAGTTACACCCGATGCCCATACAGTAGATATGTATATTTAATAGATATATGTGCATGTATAAAAAAAAGGAACACTTATGTGCGTACAGAGAGATCCTTTTATTTTAGCATTCTAATACTTTATTGAATTTAAATTAAAAGATCTTCTACAATTTGAACTTCTAACGGACTACTTATTGTCATTCTGCTGTAATTGCTCTTTAATGTCATTTGAATAACAATCGGAAGGGGGAAAACAAAATTTATGTGCAATTAAACAGCTGCAGCTGCACCAAACACAAGTGTGTGAAAGTTTCCAAATAGGAACTTTAATTTGGCAGTGATTTTGGCAAATAAGTGTCCTTTTAGTGCAGCTCAACATCTGTGTGTAGTTTAAAAGTTTTGTTACCTCTTAGATAATTATTTGCCTAGCTTTCATTGTGTTTTAATGTGGTAAAAGACCCCAGCATAAGATATTCCAGCTTTAAAAATAGCAAACTGTGTTGTACCCTTGTTAAATTTGTGTGCATTTCCACAGTTAGCCATCACTAACGGGTATGAAAATATCTAAGCTGTATTCCTTATACAAAAGCATTGTCAAGTAGTAGTGTACTTTTTGGGGAAAGAGCAATACACAGACATCTTTCCCACACTTGGCTAGAATATCATATGTTATTGTTTGAACTGTCACCAAATCCAAGTGTAATGTGCAAGTGTACAGTTTTACTTGGGAAAAATACTGTGTGATTCTGCACCACTGGGCATTTTTTGTTTTGAGAAAGCAAGCTGATGTGATTTTGAGGTGTACGGCTTTGTGAGTCTCACGTGTACAACAGCCCCTCTTAAAAGTGTTAATTTCTAAAATACGAACTTTGACTTTTAATCTGTTATTTTAATAGAGACTTTTTACAAGTTTCAGTAAATACATGGCTGAGCAGAGCTGTTGTTCCATCAAATCCTTCCACACTAGAAGCAGGGGGCAATTTAATGAATCTAATGGGAGACCAGCATAAACCAGATGAAATAAATGAGTTGCACAGCAAGTGGTGAACATCTAGACTTTGCTGCCTTGGGAAATCATGGACTGATTATCTCTGCCAGATAGACTGAAAAACAGACAAAGCAACCTCTTGGACATCTGAGCCTTGGCCACTAAGAGCAGTAGTTGGGGTCTTATCCTCTAATACCCCCAAATGCAGCAGCTACAGATGGTGGAAGGTCAGGGCAGTGGACTGCAGCAAGCTCGTTTTGAGCATGCATCTAATTTCCAGTACCCTTGTTAATCTAGTCCTTTCTGTACATTATCAAGTTAATATATTTCAGTGTTGAGTACATATGCAAGTTTTAAAATACCTGATGCCGCTGATGTGACCTTTCAAATACATAGGAAATATTTAACCTGAGATGCCAGTCCTGGAGTTCTCCACTTAACCTTAATCAAAACGTCTTGATACTTCAATCTCAAAACCATTTTCTTTTAAACATCTTTGACATTAATAGCTTGCTCTGAGAACACCTGTGACATTAACACTGGCTTTTTAGGCTTTTTACATCCAGTATTCATCCTTCTTGGAGGTGGACAACCTTTCTCTGATGTCCTTTTGGCTTTGTGAGTGCAGGGTGCTGTGACAGTCCTGTGTGAAGGACAGGCTCAAGTATGGAGGTAAAAATGAATAAAAACCTCAAGGGTTAAAAAAATTTCCATTCAACATACTTGTAGCTAAATGCCGTGAAGTGTTAAAGCCCTTTGAATACTTTGTGAATCAGATAAGCAACCATTCAATCTACACAGACATCTCCAGGCAGACCTTTCTCTTTGGATATTTACTGTGGTCTAGCCAGAAAATTTTGGAAGAGAATTGTCTTAATCTGGTTTTTTATGCATATTACTGCCAGGTGAAGAGATTGTTGTCTTGTGCTGTGGTTCTTTTAAGCCCAAGACTAGAAAATTATTAAAGTTGTCCTTTCAGGTTATATGATTTTTATCTGTGTACAGTCCTGCTCCAGAAAATTGTTTTAAGCTCAATTAATTTCACCATTATTTAACCTCTTTTTCACATGTGTGATAATGAAAAGGAAAAAAAAAAAAAAGGCAGACTTTAGTGAGAAGCTTGTAAGAGCTGAATAATTCAACTTTTAAAAATCAGTTGTAACTTGATTTTCTGGCCCCAAATGTGCTCCATCTGTGCAATTAAAGCACCTCCCAGTCTGTCCTTGTGATTCCCAGATAATGTTTAAACTTTTTATTTCTGGCCTAACTATACATAATTCGAGACCTAATCACTTCTTACTAGCCAAGATAATTTTTACTTAATATTACATTTGCTTTAAAAGTGCTCTGCTTGAAGAATCTGGGTGACTTTTTGGGTGTTAGGTGAAGTTAATTTATGCTGTGTTTTCTCCTTATACCTTTAAGGTATAGCTGGGGTACCAGGAGAGCTCATCTTTCTCCCCCTTCTTTTACCTCAAAGAGTAGTGTATAAATTGTGACCAAAGATCTGTGGTGGGGCTTGAGGAAGATGTATTTTGGCAGTGATGTGGAGCTCTGGACTATTCTAGCATGTCTTGGGGAAGTAAAAGTGAACTATGTTGGGTATTGGTAAACCTCCAGCCATCAGCTGCTGCTTTGGAGATCCCAAAGCACCAAGTTATTGCATCTTTGGGAAACTATTTCTATATGGATACTCTGATGTTCATGCTTTTCTAAGGCATTCCTGTTTGGCCATGGCCAAAGAAAACATGCTGGACTGTCTGAGGCTTTGGTCTGATCTAGGACAATAATTTGTCTAGTTTTAATTAGAGTAGATATCAAGACAGCTGTAGGAAAGGAGGATTCCCAGGAACCAAGGAAGACTGGCAACAAAGTGTTCAAGTGCAGTTCAAGAAGTGCAACTGGAAAATATTGTGAAATAGACTTCTATGCTGTTAGGCTTTTAACAAATATTTTTTTCTTCCCCTGAGATGCTTTCATAGCTTTAATTTCTGTAAATAATAGCTTCACGCTTAATTTAATATATTTAGTTACAACTATTTTGCTACACTTTTTATTTAGACTTCTAGAACCACAGTTTCTTAAAATTATGTCGTAGGTTAATTTTCCACATATTTTACTATTCCTCAAAAGGTTGAAATGTACAATTATATATGCATGAGACAGAGTCATTTCATGACTCCATCACATAAAGAAGATAGTTTTGTGATGGATTTATTGTGTGGTTTGAGTCATTTTGGACAAGAGTCCCATAGATTTTTATTTGATGTATTTTTAATTTAAAAAATGTCTTGGATTAAATAGGCAAAGTTATTATATATTAATACATTTTTAAAGTATTACATTACTCTTAAATCATATTATTCCTCACACACATACTATGTAGACTTTGTAATATCAAACTTGAAAAACAGCTTATAGGCTTGAGGAATAGAGATTGCCAGCATTTATCTGGATGTGACAGAAAGAAAAAATTAATTGGAGGCAATGAAAAAACGACAGTATGTGGTAATATTTTTATCATACCCAAAGTCAGTCATTTGGATCTGGAAGTGTAACACATTCTGGTTTTCTCTTCAGCTGTACGAAAGACTGATTTATTTAGGCCTTCCTAATGCTGCTCTTCAGAGACATTATCATTTCCCATCAGCTGAAGTGTGCTTTCATAAATTACAAAAGGCAAAACGGGAGGTTTAGGCTTCTAACATGCGGCTCCACTTTTCTTTCTTGTTATGCTGCTAAGTAGGCAGTAGCTCCAACATGCTTCGAGTCCAATTTTCATGGAGTTTGTGCATAAAAGATGCTTACTAAATCTTTAACGTGCATCTTTATATGCTGCCATCCTTTTTTATTTGCTTTGGGCAGAGTGCAGATAAATTTGCCTTTAATAACACAGAGGCCATTCTTTCTTCCTATTTTTCTTTTTCGTTGCTGTGAATTATATTTTAGTAACTTAATTTTGTGCTTTTTTCCCTCTCCCAAGTACGCACAAGTCTAGGACACTGAGAAAGCACTGTAATGTGTAGTGCTTTCAGTTTACCAGGTTGGAAGGAGGAGGCTGAATTTCTGGGATGGTTTTCAGCTATGCAGTCGTGTGTCTGATTTGTGCTTGTATCAAGATCATTTGGATGCCAACTCAGCTGGCTTCCTGTGCCAGTGCTCCTCCTGTCCTCAAGCTGGTATTAGGAACCACAGTGTCAGAACCAGTATTGTTTTCTCTCTTGAGCCCTCTGTAGTGAAATGCCTTGCAGAGGCCCAAGTCTGTTCTGCTGGGACCCAGCATCTTTGGGGCTCTGTGCTCTGCATATGACTGAGCTCAAGGGAATTGCTGTATTTCATAAGAGGGCTACCTAGTACTGACTACCCATACAGAAAACAGTAAACTAAAATTGCCTGAACCAGAAGAACCTTTGGAATATCTTGCTGCTACCTTTTTCTCTTGGCCTGGTGTGGTTGACAATGTAATCGTCTCTGTTTATTATTGTGAGTGGTGCCACGGGTGATTAAAGGGCTAAGGATTAGAAATGCAGAAGACATGTTATTACTGTTTGTTTTTTTGGGGAAGTACTTTATTTTTAGGTGACTGGGGAAAGGCATGAAGAAAAACACAGATCAAGTATTTTCATCCTTGTTTTTTCACCAGTATCCTCAGGGTGCAGGTTGGGGAAGGAGGGGGAGTTGTGTGCACAAGTGGGATGCTAAGATACATCAGTTTATAAATACCAATCTGAGGGGCCAAATCCCTAACTATGCTGGTGTAGGAAGCTGACGGGCTTTTTATTATTGTTTTGGCCAGCAGTGGATTTGTTGACGTCAACCAAGTCATTTCAACTGGCTGTGCCTTTTTTCCCCCTTTGTTTTATCTACTTCATCTCTAACGAGAGACGTTTGCTCATTCTGAGTTCGCGCCATGGGGCTATGATTTCATCTGGCACGTTTAGATATTATTAGAATAGCAATAATTATAGGTTGTTTGGAAAATTTTTAAGATACCCTATTTCTCAGCTGGTTGATTTTTCCAGCAATAAATGCAGGTTTCCAAGTTAATTTTGGTTCTACTGCAGTGTAAGCGCCTTCCACGACATGCAGAAGCTTCGATTCTCTTAAATATAGAATTTGTAAATATTTATACCTTCCAAAAGCCTGCATGTGCACATTTTTATAGGGTGACCTTTGGCTCAGAAATGGTATCATGCCATCGTCGTGCGCATGTGAGATACAATGTATTTATGAAACTAAAAAATGATGCTTCTCATTTGGAGCCTGTTCACCTTTGCTGTCTCTCCAACTGCAAAGTCTGTATTGTACATGTACTTTTTTTTTCCTCTGTTGGCAGGGTAGTGGTTGAGTCTTGTATGCATTCACTGCAAGGAATTCTAGAAGCTGTTGAGTTTTACTGTTACTAAACATAGTACTTGCTCTCTTTCGTACTGTTCAAAATACTTAACGAAAAGGCAAGTTGATTTTAGTGGTGTTTAGCATTTTACACTCTCAATGAAAAGCAAATAAGTTTAGTTGTACCAGCTTGAATGTAGAACTCAGTAATATGACTTCTAAAATATTTCATTACTTTATATAACAAATTTCTTCTGATTCTTTAAAGATGATATTGACAGAGCAAAACCTGATTTACAGCTGTACG
Organism: Megaceryle maxima; assembly: GCA_024605025.1. NCBI lineage: Eukaryota > Metazoa > Chordata > Aves > Coraciiformes > Cerylidae > Megaceryle > Megaceryle maxima. Next base: position 30,589 of record JANHGN010018420.1, read on the forward strand.
GTTATAATTCTTGAAACTGTTGCTGTAAAAACATTGTGTAAAACTGATGTAAAACTAGTATAAAACCATGTAAAAATGATACAAAACTGGTTTGGTATTAACCACCTACTATTATATCACTCAAAACATAATGGACCAACACCAGGACTCAAGAAAAATGTTAATGAATAATTGTGTTTGCAAATATAGTAAATGTTTTTGTGCACACTTACAGCAGTTTCAACATAAAAATTTATCACTTTTTCATATTAAAAGAACAAAACAGAATAGCATCTTTTTAAAGAGAAGTTCTCTCATTGAGAATAAAGTAAAAGAGAAGAAATGTGTGGAAGGCAAGAAGATTTTACTTTTTATTGTGACTTTCCTTATAATCAAATAAGCTACGAGTGCCAGGGTATTTCTCTCATTTGTCACAATGTCCAAGTTGTTCATCATTCCCCACCTCAAATAAGGCAGCCTGTCCACTGCATTATGTTAATACTCAGTTGGTCAGAAAAAAACCTTATTACAGACAGATGGTAAAGAGATAGTAGAAATTAAGTAAAACAAAACCCTGTGAAAACTTGTTTGTAATTTTTCAGTACGTATTGAGGTTTGTTCCAGAGGTCATCTGGTTTCTTGCAATTGCTGACTTAATAAAAAAATTAAATGGATTTTGTTTATTCTGCTTTACTTGCATTAGCCTCTACATAAAGTGCCAATATTTAGTCTGTTGTTTTCCTTTGTTTTTCAAAAGAAAGGGCAATTCCAGCTGCTCTGTCATTATTTAAAAAATAAACTAAAATTTTAAAAGTGCTTAGAAAAAATGCTCCTCACTCCTTCCCAAAGCTGCTTGTGTTACAGTGCAAAAGTACAATAACCCTGTTTGAGCTGAAGGGCTGATGAAGCACCTGAAGAAAAATGCTTTTGTATCAATGACCAGTTGAAAATATTGTTGTCTTGCCAAGTTTTTATTCAAAGATTGTATTCAGAGTCAAGCTGACTATTGACAGTGGAGGAACCAGGCACTGAGGTCGAGAGTAATGGCTTTTGGAGGGAGGCTGATGCTTCCAGCAGTGCTGAGGACACACTGTACCGTTTGCAGAAAGCATCCAGAATAGGCCTATAAAGGTGATGGTCTTTATTTTATAGGTGGTTGTTCATTATGGTGTGTCAGCCTTAGGCAGGGTCATCTTTATTTACAGCGGATCAGGAGCCATTCTTGTGGCTGCTTTTAGAATCACAGAATGGTTTGGATTGGAAGGGGCCTTCAAAGATCATCTAGTCCAACCACCTTGTGATGGCCAAGGACATCTCTCACTGTATCGGGTAGTAACTCGAAAGCTCTGTCCAGCCTGACCTTGAACACTTGTTCTATGGTAATTAAAGCAAAGAGATGCCTTTATCACTGATCCTTTCCCCCTAAATTTTGATGGCAGCATTCTCACTGCAGCAGAACATTTGTTTCCCTTCCCTTCCTCTTTCTTCCCTCAACATCTTAAGATTGGCGTTTCTGGGTTTTGTAGTGCTGGTGGGTTTTTACTTCTGTAGGTTGGGCTTACAGCATTCTTCGCTTCATCAGTACCAAAGTTCTGATGAAAGAGTTTTATGGATCTTGAATTGCTCTGTAACAGTCAACCTCAAACTCCAGACTAATTTTCCCATTTTGTTGGCTGAAGTATTTGGTTCTTACCTTCTCATAAAAAGCTAGCCCAGGCCAGGTCCAGTCAGTCAGCTTGGTAGTCCCACTGGGGCAGCCCATCTGGGGAGTGCTTGTTTGTCATTTAGATGTCAACATGTTTGGGGAGCACAGTGCAGGCAGCCCGGAGATGTATAGCAAGTTCTGCCTTTCTTACTTTGCTCTTGCAGATACAAGAAATGAAAATCCATGACAAAAATTCTTTGCAGCTTTAGAAGTTTCACCTCAGGCAAGGAAGCCATTGATTGTGTTTTTATTATTCAATTAAGTTTTGGGTTGTTTTTTCACAGAGACACTTTATATCAAAGTAGTCAAGTGTTTAAAATACATACAGATTTAAGTGATTAGATTTTATAAATAACATGCAAAATCCCATTTTTAATTAGTTAATTAAATGAGTATTCAATATTTAATTTTTAACTTCTCATTAGTATTTTAAAATACCTAATTTGTTCACATTCTGTTGATGCCATTTATCCCATCTGTTTCTATTTTTTAAAATTTTTTTGACCCTCACTCATCTTTTTTATTTGAAAGGCTAAGTTTTCTCTCTTGCTGTCAGTGCTACTTCTCTCAAAATACTTTTTATAATTTCTTGAATTTCTATATTGATGGACCACGTAGGCCATTAGAAGAAGTAAAAAGCCAAATAGTAGGAGTAGCATTAAAGACCTAATTAGGTGAGACATTTTGCTACCTTTGGGTAGGATGTGTAATGAGAAATTATCTCCATTTCTTATTTTTTTCTAAGTACTTAGTTCTATGTATCTAGGTCAATACTTATGCCTGTCCCCCCACCCTGCTTCCAGTTGAACTCTTATTACTTGGTCTGATACCATGTTTGGGTGTTGCAGATGAAAATATTACTCTAGGACAGAAGAGATTTGGGATTTGAGTGTTTTAGATATGTATTTAAATATTTCATTGTATTGTCTGACAGATTAATGGCATTTTTGTTTTCCACCTACATTTTGTACTATATCAGCTCAAGCAATGCTGTTCCAAAGCCATGTATCTTCAGAAGCTAGCAGGAAATGTGTTGAAAGCTCTGTTGCATTGTGTTTTTCCAAGTGACAGAGTACTAATACCCAGTAAGATTCCAAAAGGGAGAATATTTGTTTTGCAAACACTATTTGCTTCTTTTTGTATGTGTTGTCAGTTTAGCTTCTTGATATTCCCTTGGTTAAGTTAGGAAAGGAAACAAAGTTTGAAGTGGCGATTACTCAGGCACATTGCCTCTTGCAAATGTCTTCAGTAAATAATTTAGGAAAAGAATTACTTTCCTGCGTTTGACTAGAGGACAACTTAATAAGATTGACTATATTTTAATCATCACATTTGTGCTCTCAGTTATTAGAAGTATTTTCTTACATGACTATAAAGGCTGGCAATTAAAATGTAATGCTTCTGTCTCATACAAGAATGATAAACACCTTTTTAAACATCCTTGAGATGGCCTCACTGCATCCGTGGAATGTCTGGTTTGGTACCCAAACACAGAGCCTGTTTTTTGGCATGTCACTCACACAAATACACGCATATATATTTTTTGTAGACTGTTTCACTTTGTCTGCTATATGGTGTTAGATACTGGTTGTGGCCTGTAGTGTCTCATCTAGTTCAACATTTCATTTCCAGTAGGAGAGGCTGCTTCTGCCCACAAGGACTGGAGAGGTCCATTTGGCCATTACTGTTCTATGTTTATTTGATGTCTGAAGCATGAGGAGCACCTTTCATTTTGCTTTGTACATAAATTATGAAGCTTTTTGGGGTCCTCTCCTTTCCCCCTTGACTTCCACAACATTCAACTCAGTGGTTCCTTGATCTGTTTTTTTTGGGAGTGCTATATTCTGTGCCTGTTCAAAAAGAGTAAGTCACTATATAAATTATTGTTCCATGACTGATTGTATCTCTAGGTAGATGACTCTCTCTTTAAATCCCATTTAAGCTCCAAAATGCCAGTTATTCAGCAGAGAGCAAATAGTTACTTCCTGGAGATTTTTTTTTTTTAAGCAAACCACATAGCAGTATTGCCCTTCCCTTTAGTCTGAACGTGGAATGGCCATTCACAGGAACAAATTTCCTTGTTCAAAACCAGACAGACTATGCAGGTAAATCTGGTGACCTAAGGGTACATGGTTTTCATACCGGTCTATGTTGACATGAAATTTGTTTGACTTCTTTGCAACCTCTGGTGTCAAAATATTTGTGCTATTAAAGTGAAGGCAGAAATGACAACACACCTGTTGTCAAATACATATTGTAAATGTCTGTTACTATTTTCCAGGACACGAATAAACTTCAGTTACATGGGCTTAAATGTAGCTGTACAAACCCAAAATGTAGCAGGACCTTCAGCTTCTCCTTGCATGGTGGTGCAAGAGGCACTCAGGGTACAGCGCAGGCAGGCTTGCCTGGCCACGTGGTTTCTATGGGGAAGCCTACTCATGTGCCTTTGTAAATTGGTTAGTCTCAGCTGGGTCGATGTAGTCGACCCTCTGGTCTGGGTGCTGCCATGCGTGACCCTGCATTGGTCTTGAGCTCAGAGGTGGGATGAGATGCAGTAAAGGGTTTAGGGTCATGAAAACCCCATTAGCCATGCAGTTTTGCATGTGAGATATCTAAGGAACTTTTTTTTCTATGCTGAAAGACTTTTCTGCTTCATTTTCTCAAGAGCAATGATTCAAAGTTAAGACTACATTTAAAAAGCAGGAGGTGGGAGGACAGAAAAGTTTGGAGTTCTCTGGATGATGTTCAGTTTGAAATATAGAAGCAGTGGTTTGTAACAGATTGGTGTAAGCAATTCCCAGTGATACCTGCAGCTGCCAAAGAATGGAGGGAAAAAAAGTTAGCAGGAGGACATGGTCTTAAGCTCTCAAACTTGCCTGATCAAAAGTCCAAATTTTGTTATCCTTAGCATATACTTTAAAGCTTGAAGGGTGTTTCTGTGAGAGGACTCTGGTGTTTTCTTCATTATTATGTTGAGGATAGGGAAATCTGTGTGGGTTTTCTAGAGTTACTGTGATGCCTATGAGTGTAACTCGAATTTGTTATATAAATTAGCACTTAAAAAAAAAAAAGTGATCAAATTGCGGAATAAGTAGAAAGCATAATTCTCTGTGTATTTTGAGAAACTGTCAGGAGAATTTTCAGATTCGTCTTTCAGTCTGGTACTACAGGAGATAAGTACAAATGAAGTCAACTCAGTAACATCGTTAGGATTCAACAGATCTCTTGCATCAGAAGTAGGATTTAGAAATGTCTCTTTCCACGGATGATTTTAAATTTTTTTTTCCTCCTCTCCTACCATCTCACAGATATGTCACAATTTGCAACTAAGTCATTTTAACTATTGAAGTTAAGAGGGGCACATCATTTGCATTTCAACATGGGAGACACTGGGTAGGAGTTGGAAGATAAGGGCAGACAAGCTGAGGTTACCCAGTGGAGGACTGCTGAGCTCACCAGCTTCTTGTGCAAGGCAGACAGTAACACCCTGCCCAGCCCTGGGCTAAAAGGCAAGGGCAGAGCAGAGGGAAGTCCTCTTTCAATGGAGGATTTTCTTCTGAAAAGAAATCTAAATAAATCAGCATTATTACAATTTACAGGTGTAGTAATTTCAGGTACAAACTCCACCTTGGCATAGGGCCCTGCTACATTTCCCTACTCAAAGCAGTGACATGTCCAAAATCTTACCTCTTTTGAGCTACACTCCTGTGATTTGGTCTATGTGGTTTGAGATGATGAACAGCAAAATAACTAATGTGAAATGTACTTTAAAGAAAACCATCTGAAATTAGTGATTAGGAATGAAAAGCCCATCAGTTTAACAACTGTCATTAGTCTAATAATACTTTTATGCATTATTTATGAAGACATATTTGATAATCTGTACACATTTTTCATCTCTTCAGACAGTTTATTTGACATTAAATAAAACAGAATGTAAAAAAAAAAAAAATTGGAATTTCATTTAACCCAAACTCCCTACTAAAACAAAAATCATCTTGTCATCAGTTATACTTGATGGGGTTTTAAATGATCTTTCTTTCATAGGAATATTTAGCAGACAACTATATTTAAATCACAAAGTTTGTACTTAGAACATTCAGAAATTAGGTTAATATTTATTAAAAAAGCCCCACTACATTCTCTTTTCAGTAGTGATGAATGCAAATAAGAAAAATTTGTTTCCATCATCAAATTTTCAAGTACACTTACTTAGCTGTGCTTGTACAATTATTACTAAAATGTCATATAACAAATGGAGCTATAATCACATTTACAAAAATGTATCAAAGGATGATATTTCTGTGGCTGCCAAAAGAGAAGACTCCAGGAAATACTGCTTATTCTGGGTGGCTGGGTTTTTTAATTGCCCAAATTGCACCTAAAAAAAAAAAAAAAAAAGGGATATTTTTTTCAGAACAGTCACCTCATTGCTTGCATAGTTTAGCATGGATAAGAATTTAAAAAGCGGCCTAGGCAACTGTTAAATTAAATCTTAGAAGCAACACTTCTTAAGAACTGTAATTTTGCTCCCAGTAGGTTTTTAAATGCTACTCGCTTGTTGCCATCCAAGTCCCATTATATATGTCAATGCTTCTTAAGTTAGGCTTTGTTTAAAAGGGAAAAAAAACCCAAACCAACGCATCATTTTGAATGAAACGTGGAAGCAAATCATTAGATTAAATTGCTCAGGAAATGATATATGTAAATTGGATCTACACAGTCTCAGTAAACTGGGAAATCTAAGGGCATCGTACGGGTGGAGTGAGGGAGAGGCTACAAAGGAGGAATTTAGAAATACTGCCCTGGCATGCAGGGATGGTGTTAGGAAAACCAAAGCTCAAGTTGAGGCTTGAATGTCAAGGGCAAGAAGTTGTTTCTACCACTGCATTGGTAGTATGAGGATTGGGAATGTGTTTCTGGGCACATGAAGCAGAAGGAGGTAACTGGGAACCGTCAGCATAAATTTAGCATGGATAAATCCTGACTGTCCAAGCAGATTCACTTTGGTGAAAACCTGGCTGGATTTGAGGGTGAGGGGAGAACAGTGGACACCATTCCTTGGTTTTAACAGGGCTGTTGGCACTCCCTCCCACACTGTTATTCGTGGGATGGTTGTGGTCTGGTGAGCAACCAGAGGGGTAAAACTCTGGTTGAATGATGGGCCTTAAAGGTTGTGATGACTGGAGTCTACTCTACCTGGAGATGGCAACAAGTGGAGGATTGCAGGGATCTGTCGTGTTAGAAGATCCTGCTCATTTAACAGTAACAGATAAAGGCACCCAGTAATATTAGAGTTGAACTGAAGCTTTTGACTATAACCAGTATCTTCAGAAGATTTAAAAACTTGTATGTATTTCTGAGTCTTACTCTTTCAGCTCTGTAAGAGATCTTTGCTGAGAAGAGGTTAGCATTGACTCTGCTAAAGGAAAGTAAGAAGCATAGGATAAAGCCAATGAAGATTTTATTCCCCCCAGGGAACTTATTAACACCCTTCTCTTGGAAGCTGTTTCAACATTCAGGAATTTGCTAGCTAATATTAATCAATCATCAGTTAAAGTATGAAATGGGAGCAAGGTGTCAAGTTCTGCTTAGCCCCTGCAAAAAGATGGGACAAGCACACACAGCTTCACTGCCCCCACCTTATCATGGGCAGAAGGTAAATCCTGGTGACAGGTCAGCTTGCAGGACCAACAAGCTCTGGACCTCAGAGGACTTTCCTGCAAAGAATTACTCCATAGCAGAAATCATCCCCTTCTGCTTTCTGAAGGTGCCAGCTTCTCATCCCACAAATACCTCTTGATAGCTGCTGTTTGGTTTTCCTATCATCTTGCCTATGGCTAATTTGTAACGGGAGAGAGAGTTTAGCCGAGAGACTGTGTGTGGTAAAATACTGTTCTTATTACCTGTATTTTTAGAAAAATCAGAGTGAGTTACGGAGATAGTTGATTTTAAGGCAGGCAATATCCAAGACACTGATTTAAACATTTATTTTATGATGACATATGTTATTTCTTCAGCTGTAACAAGCATGTTAATAAAATATGGGTTTATTTTACTGAATATCTTTCAAATTTTTAATACAGCTGTGAGCTGCAGTTTATTTTGGCACACTGAACTGTACTGTGCTCTACAGTTATTAAATGTTTCATTTAATCCCTGTAGTCTTTCAGTTTAACCACCTGAAAACTACTGTCTGAATAACAGTGAACTTTGTTTCATGTTCATAGTTACTTTAGAACTCTAGGAAGCAGAAATCAGCTTGAATTAATTGTTATTTTGTGTAGTAAGTAGTTACAAATTTAATGTAAAACTTCAGTCTTAGTAGGTTGGCGTCTTGTATACTTGAATGGTAAACATTCATTGATTTCAGTAGCATCAAGGCTTGGTCCATGAAGAAAAAACCCTACTTCTTAGTTTTTCCAAGAAATTGAAAAACAGAAAAATGCTGTTTTCCAGCTAAATTAACTGTTGAAACTGCAATACATAGTTCACACTTAACTTCAGTTGCCATAATTATCACAGAAGTCATTTGTCTATGTTGTGCTTCTTGGGTATCAGAAAGAATTTTTTTTTTTTCTTCCAAGAAGTGTTTTCTGCAATTAAAAAATTGGGGCGTGAAGAAGAATCAACTTTATGGCAGACTTTGGTTTAAGCAGAATTGAGAGGATCTGTGTGTGGACCTGAGTGGTGGGATGTCCAAGGCACCACCTACAGTGCACGTGAAGTTAAACACACACACGTCTTTGCTGGATAAAACCAAAATTCAGGGTGAGAAGAGCACACAGGCAGATGGAGGCACTGACATGTATTATTAATGAATATGGTTGTGATTGGAGTACAGTTACACAGCTTGCTAAAAGCAAGGAGCTGAGATAGTCATCTCATAGGAGAGCAGTATTGTCTTACACCCACTGTGTTTAATCCAACTATACAACACTGGTATACCTAGAATTAAAAAAAAAAAAAAAAATATATATATAAAAACCAGTCTAGGGTCGACAGGCTTTTCTTATTCTAAAAACAGTAGCTTTTTTTGGTGGTGGAAATGTTTCCTTAACAGATCAATACAAGTTTTATTGATCTTAATTTCTTATTTTCAGACTCCATATCTCCAGATTATTAATTTATTACTGTTTTGGTCATTTTTATAGTTTCATTTCCCAATTGGCTTTTTGTGTTAGTATGAAAGTAAATTTTTTTTTCCCCCCTAATCTGGACCAGACAAGATTATCTACTTTACAAAGGACTACTCTCTTCTCAACTCTATTCTTCATGTAATAGTAAAATGTTCAGCTCTAGCAGAAGACACCAAAAAGTAGTAGTAAAAAGTGCAGTGTGAGGCTGCTCTTTGTGATATTTCCAAAACACAGTAGTTTTATTAAATGTAATTTTACAGGCCTTAAATTAAATGTAATTTTTTTTTCCTAGCAGAAGGATCTTCAGTTAGTTGAACATAGGGAGACCTACTGGTTTGATAGTCAACTTCCTGCCAATTGTTTTAAGAGATTTCTTTATCTCAAATGCAGTCTAATCTGTAGCGCAATCTAATATTTCTATATCCACTTTGAAACTTGAATGATGACATACTTCTGACACAACTAAGATCTGTGACACGGATGAGTGTATTACCTGTTCTTGGTCTCATCAGATATAGTGAGAGTGACTCTTCAGTTGTAGTGGGATGTCCAAACATTTTATGGATTTGCTCTGATGGCAGACATGAGTGTTTAATAAGCGAATGCTATAAGAACCTGGATATAGAGAAGGGAAGTGGTTTAAGATGACAAGGATGATAGGCTGGTGACAGAATCAGGAACTGATTGTACTTTTCCCAAATCTTGGCTAGTGCCTTAATCATTCTAATTCCTCCCAGTTACAAGAAGTCTCCGTTCCCTTGCAAAACGTCTTGCCAGCAGAATTCCTCTAGGCTCCATCTTGCGCAACTTCTTTGCAAACCGAATGGAAAAGTCGATGCTGTGTCATCAATTAAAATGTCAGCAGCTTCAATAGCAAAAACTGATGGGCAACATCCAGTTCTACTTTTCAGACAGAAGAATAGTCCTGCAGTGCATGATAGATAATGTGCATAAAGAAACACTGAGTGAAAGCTGAGCAAGATGGCAGTAGCATTGATCCTGAGGTAGTACACATTGCCATCTCGTCACCTCTTACTGAAAACACTTCTGACAGCAACATATCCTATGTAGTGACAAAGGTGCTGCAGAAACTTAATTTCATTGCAGACCATACTTCCAGCACCTGGCACAGTGATCTGTTTGTTCACTGCTAGTCTCCAGACATCCCCGTCTCAGTGCTCTTGGGTAGACAAGTGCATGAACCTCAGCAACTTTGACTTATTTAATGATGGTAAAATCGACTTGTTATTAATTTAGTAGTAAAAGTCCTTGAGTTCAGTGTTTCATATGCTGTGTGGGGCTTCCTAATGAAGTCCAACTGAAATCTATTCTGTCTCTGGTGCTGTCAGTGGGATCACCATTAGCTGTTTTGTGATAAGAAATTCTTCTTTGTCACAACTTCTCAGTAGTAATTGCTTCCTGTTAGTGGACATCATAAGCAGGGAGAGATTTATATCAGTAGATGACACTCAGGGAAAGACAGATCATATGTTCTGTTCATTCCCATAGGGAGCAGAGCAATGACCAACAGTAAATTTTTAAGTTTTTGGAGCTGTAACTCCCCTGAGTGTAGGATCAGGAGGGAATTTCCAGGTTACCTTGAACCTCTTTGTATCACATATACAGTTCAGCCCCAATAATTTTATTAGACTGATCTTTCAAAACGGCATTTAAGTATTCAAGAGATGAAGAGACCACTATAAT
>JANHGN010018420.1:42451-53804 GCA_024605025.1 Megaceryle maxima
ATAAAGAATTTAATAAATACCTATAAAATAGACTTCCAGTAGAGAAAATGGACTTGGAGTCTTTTTATTAGTATTTGGCTTACTCCTTCAAGTATGAATGTGCATGTACAACTGCACAAGATGAGAATTATTTTTTCTAATGCATCTGTGGGGGTGTTCTTGGTTTCTGTAGAGAAGAGATACCACATTCCCCACTGTAACTCTATGCGTAGTAAGTAGAATATGTGGTATAATTTGTTTGGGTCAGAATGAAGTGAAATTCTGCTGTGATATTCTTACATTTCTGATAGTATAAGCTGCTTAAAATTCTATATTGCAGTTATCTTGATTATTTAAATTCTTTGAATGTCCTTGTGAGAGTGATATGCCATTCATTCTGGCTAAAATTATTTAGCTGTTTCTTTCCTCAGTTAATGTAGGGGAGAAAATCAATATAAAAGATAATATTTTAGCATTAGTTGATCCTAGGGTCTTATTTGATTCCAGCATAGCAGGCTAAGTAGCAAATGCTCTTAGCAATTGTTTCTGTTAGTGGAATTTTGAAAGCACTAAGAGAAATCTTGATCCATGGAGACAGTACAATAATTCACATTGACATATTTTCCCCATTTGCCACAGGGCAAGTGGAACTATTAATGCTCCAGTACAAAACCTTTTTCTCCTTTTCTCTTTTTTTAAGAGCAGAACAGAAACAGAGTTGATCATTATATGTAAAAATTTAGACTACCCTGCAGCCATCAGAGGGAAAAGATTCAGAAAATTTACCATCAATGTATCTTTGCCTTTTTTTTTTTTTTTTTTTTTTTAATAGAAACTCCTGTGCAATGTGCATATATATTTATTTACATGGTGGGGTTTTGCAGTGTTTTGGAGGTCTGATGGTTGTTTTAAGCAAGATGGTATCTCTGGGGTCAGAGAGCAGGTAGTAGTGACTGTAAAATAAGCTGTTTGAATACTGCATGTACACATGAACTGATTCTAACAAAAAAAGTCTTCTCTGAATCCCTTCTGTGCCTCGTAACATACAGTTGGCGCCCAACGGAGACAGCCGTTCCAATCATGTATACACAAGGAATATTTGTTATCCATTGTAGTATTTTCCCTGAAGCTTTGAGAGACCCAATTTTTTCTTCCCTTAAGCATCAGAAATGATGTCAGCGTGGCATTTTTTGTCTTTGGATGTTTCAAGAACTGAGAAATTGAACCATTCGTTGATAAATAAAGATTTTTATTTTAAAATAAGTATAAATTTTACTGCACTCCACTTAGTGCACAAAAACTGCCTTTGAAATGTTATTTAAACAGTTCTTGAAAAGTTGGTTGGTTAGGTGATCAAGAAATAATAGACAGTTGACTGCTAATAATGCCAGAAACAGTAATTATACTGTGAGGAGTAGTAATGACAGATGACCAGATACCTATCTTCTCGATGTGCATCATGTTTGTTGTGTGTTACAAAAATCTGCATGTGCTGTTATATCGAAAATTAAGTAAACATATTTTTAGATAAATTAGCAAACAATTTCTTTGGTGTCCTTTCCACCTCTCTTCCCTCGCCCACACCCCCCCTTTTTTTTTTTTAAGACAGACAGGAGAGCAGGCTTAGGTCACAAATGAGTTTGATGACCTCAGCCTGTGGCCTCACAGACATCTGTCTCCATCGCAAACATCCAGCGATTTTAGGACGATTGGAAATACCTTGTCTGGAAAGATCCAGAAATAGACTGACCAGAACACTTAACACTGTTGTTGTGATTGTAAAACCTCCAATTAAAAAAAAAATAAAATAAATAAAAAAAAATCCCTTCCTTCCAAGTACTTGGTATTTAGTGGAAGTTACAATTGTGGTTGCTTAAAAGGAAAAAACATTCAAAATGCTCTTACTGAACCAAGGTAGTTTTTTGGGTTTTTTTTTTTTTTTTTTTTTTATTTATCCTTAGATTATTTATTATCTTCATGAATTATTGTTCATTCCTGTCTTGTGATAATTCTTCCTGTTGTGCGCTTCTCTGTAATGTTAATCATGTAGGTGCAGCCTCTGGGAATGACACAAACTTTAACCTTTCTGGGTCATGGGTCTCAGAAGCCACTTTAGTTAGAGATCAGCATAGTACAAGGACGCACAAAGTATTCTCAATTGTTTCCAGGTCTTTCAGGAAGAGCTAATTAATTATTTATACATTATCTATATACATTTACTTATTATTACAGCTCAGTTGTCTTTAGTCTCCACTAGTTAATTTAAAGTACATTTTTCCTAAGGTTCATTATCTGTGATGTAACTTGTACTGTTCATAAGGCATATCAAATCATTTTAATTAAAAACTGAGTTTGTTTGCCTGGCTGTATTTTCCTTTTTGTGTATGTCTGCTGAACTTTGCTCTTCCCGAGGTGATGTACAAGCCTGTACTGTGATAAGTTTTTGAGATACATAAAGCAATACAAATTAAGAAAAGCTGATTCTACTATCAGTGATTCTTCTGCAGGTCATAGGAATAAACAGGACCCAAATAAAACATGAGAATTTGAAGCGAGGAAGAAATAGAGGTTTTGTATATCTATAGGTGTTCTCTAGAATTAGGCAATAAAAAAGAAAACCTTAGAATTTTTGATTGCATCAGTGTTGCAGATTTTTAATACTTACTGTGTTTCTTGTGACCTGGCAGCTCAAATGGCACATTAGTGTAGTAAAAAAATCATAGTTCATTACACAAAAACTGTATTAGATACCCTGCTTCATAAAAAGAAGACAGCATATGTTAAGAGACTGATTGTCTTGACAAAACAAATGAAAAAAGCAAACGGAAAAGAGTAAGATAAGCAACATGGTGCATTAACTTAAACTGGTTTCAGACACTAATGTTCCAAATCCTCTTCCATTCACTGTCCCATTCTAGGAAATTTACCTTTCCAAACTATCATAGAAAGTGCTTTTTATTTATTTTAATGCCTTTTGTTTATATCTCACGATTAACTCTTTGTGGGCTTCCCACAATGTTGTGAATCGCAAACACTGCAGATGTATCAGCCCAGCCGTCTTGCTGACCAACGCCTGCCTGGCACAACAGTAACTATCTTTAAAATTGCACTGACAGTTCTGCTGTCGAGAGTAATGGTCGTTGTGAGATGATGGAGTTCCCAAAAGACACTTACAGGGACCACAGTTGTGCTGTGCTGTGATACAAATTCAACAAAACATCTCTGTCAGATGGTGTTTTCCCGTGTAGAGGAGTTGAACCGTTCCAAAGACAACGGTTTAGCAAACATTTTCATGAGCTGTGTTCTCTCTTCAGCATTGTCTTCATGTAATATGGTAAAACCTTTGGAAAGTTTATCCAAGAATCTTTAAATGATATCATCCTATCATAACACAGCACAGTGCTGCCTTAGTCTGTAAGTTGGGGTATTTGGCAGTAAGTGTAAACTCAAGTAGCAGTAAATCTGTTGATACTGATTATCACCTATTTGAATCGACTTTCTTCTGTGGTGGAATTGCATGTTACATGAATATTAGTGGTATGATGAGGCAATATTTATGCTAGGATAACAGGCAGCTTCTCTCTTTACATTATACAGCAATAGTGAGGGAGCTTTTCCAATATACAGAAGGTTACCATCTCACTGTGTAAGCTGGCATGTAGACTGATGTCCTTTAGGATTTGATTTGTATCTTAAGAATCCTGCATAGGGATAAGGATTTCTTGCAGTTTTTACTTTCCAGCTATTGAGTTTTAAGTCTTGAGAATTGGAAACAAAAAAGTTGCACAAGAGTCTTTATTTTGGTTTAGTAAAAGAAAAAAGGTCTGTCTCCCAATAATTGCCTATCAATGTTTGTTAGAAAAATATTCTGAGGGGTATAAAGATATTAGTATGTTGCTAGATATATGGAGGCAGAGAACATGAAATGTGTTTCTGTGGCCAATGGGGTATGTGTTCTACACATGAAACCTTGCTGGTTTCCTTTTACTCTTCTAAAATCATCGAGCATTCACTGTTATGGATGTCCTAGCTTGTATATTGTTCCATATGTTGTAACTATGGAATTGATTTTCACTATCTCTGCTACTGTTCTTCTCCACTTTAATTTCCCTGTTTTCTTAGAGCACGGAGGTCTGTTTATGGAGAGTATTTTTTTTTCCCCACATATTTAATAGGATGTTTCTCTTATTTTATTTACAAATTTCTGGACATACTGCTTTTAAAATGAAATTCGAATGAATTTAAAAATCCAGTAAGAGCTTACAGTATTTATTATAGTCCATTAAATTCTCTAATAGTTATCTGTAGGCAGTTGTTCTTATGTTCAAACACGTGTGTTCAGGTTTTTTGATGTGCAAATGTTTTCCGTTGCTTGTTACAGCTGCTGTGCAAAGTGCGAGTAATGAAGGTATCTGCAGTGCTTGACTGATGGCCTACAGATGCTGACTACTGTTATGGTGCAGCATTATCAGATTTTAATTGTACGTGGATGTGATCAGTTAGTGAAAGGCAAGGCGCTTCCAGGGAGATGATGTTTGTCTCGGGACCTGTTGTGATGACTCACTAGAGGTCACTTTTTGCTCACTAATGAACCATGCCCTTATCTTAGGGCTCAGGTGATAGCGGGGTGCTGCTAGTGCAGTATTTCACAAGGGCACAAAGTGTTCAATTTTGGCAGAAGCTGAAATTCAAGACTAACTTGTAATCATTCCAAATAAATTTGACAAAGCAAGAGAGTTCATTTCAGTGTCATAAATATATATAATCCCAGTGCATGGTTGTGCTCAAGGTCATTGACAGCAAATGGGACATTTTCACGTAACAGACATTGTTTTGCTTTTTGCATCCTTTAGTATCTGTGCTACTTTTTCAGATTGGTAAGCCTTGTGGTTAGTTTGAGAGAGAAGTCTCTAGGTAAATGAGATGTTGCTTTGATCCTTCGTTTTTCCTGAGGTGGTCCTCAATGTTGTGGTATGTGTTTCAAACAAGGGAGTATGATGTTTTCTGTGCCACCTAGTGAATGTATGACATTTACAAGTGCGAATATAATTGTCTGGGAACTTCAAAATTATCTCTGATACAACTATAGCTTCTTTTTGCTGGCTACTTGTTGTGCAACTTTGACAAAAATAAGATGTCAAGTGTGCTATAAGGGAACTGAAGAGGAGGTAGAGGGTAATAGGGTGCAAATCACATTGCAGCACAGAGACCACTAACTTAGGACCAGTCCAAAATGGTATGAACATATAGCATCTTCTCAAGATGCCCCTAATGCTGCTTTAGCCTGGTGCCAGGTCCAAAATAATTAACCCCACTTCTGAGCAGATAATCACCTCAACTTTTGGAGTAACACTGGCAAATTTGAACTGCTTATGGCTTCAGAGCTCTAGAGCAGACATCAATCTTCCAGCCTGAGCATCTCTCTCCTTTAGTCTGGAAGTGGTGTAGGCAGTGGCCTACCCTTGAATCCATGTAGGCAAATGTACCTCCTGCACATCACTTCTGAATTTCATTTTCTGCATCTGTTAAGTTTCTCAACAGACTGTCCTAACACTGAAGACATACCCATAACAGCAAGTTCACTCAGGGCATCTGCTGGTTCTGTTTAGGCCATTAGATGGTTAATTATTCTCCATACTACCTGTGAAATTTCCACCACCAAACAGGCTATTGAATCTACTGCAAACTTGCATGGTTTGATCCTTTCAGCTGACTTCAATATTTATGTCTGTTTCTTTGCATATAGAATACAGCATCACAAAGACTTACCTGTGTTTCATTATAATTTTAAAGAGACAATGAGATGTCATAACTATAAGGGTATGAGCCTGCTGCTCTCGATCATCTAGAAGATCATATTTTGTTTCTTGCCCAGGCCCAGACTGATTTAAAACTTGAGAAATAAATTACTACTCAATAGTAATTTGCTACAGTCCAGTTCTATAAAAGTAAATGCAGAATGTTGTTATGCTGGGTCATTATGTTGAAAGTATATTGCATTATAATTTTTAATGAAATTTGTAGTGCAATATATTCTTTCTGAATGCCTTTTTTAACACCTTGGGAAACAGATGAAGCACTTGCTGGTTGAGGGGCTATCTACTGCCCACATAATTTTATTAGTAGCTAATGTTAAATTTTTAAGGACTTCATTAGTAGTAGGAGCACCAGCATAGTAATCTCTGCAATGTACACAGCCTGAAAATGAGCTTCAAGATTTCAGACAGGTGAGAAGGAGAAAACCTTCCCCTGGGTTACTAACCCACTTTTTGTTCTTTCATGTTAATTGGCTGTTCATTCCTGGGAACACAGATTGCAGTGCTTCTCCTTTACCTCATCCAATGTCAAATCCCCAAAGAAGTCCTGCCAGCGCAGAAGGGAGCGAGCCATATGGGGCAGGTTGCAGTTGTTCCTTCAGGTCTGGATTTATTCCACTGTGAACAGATGGACAATGGCTTGCATCCACTAATGGTTCTCGATAGGTTTCTTCTGCTGTTCATCTCTATCTTCTTTTTTTCTTCAGCCAGAACACAGAACTTCCTGGAAATGGTCTCTTCACTCCTCAGGACTAGATGGAAAATGATACCTCTCATTTTGTGATAACCAGAAAATGCAGAGGATTTAATTCCACCCTGGTTCTTGTGATTTTAGCACTTGTATGAAGAGGGTGAGATCAAGAAGAAAATTCCCTAGTCACTTAATATAGATAACATCAGAGGAGGGAGGGCTTTTTGTGTTCATTGGTTTGAAGGGAATTTATTCTTCCCTTCATTCAGCACACTGCAAGCTTTTTACTTCTGTAGGGCTGGCATTTCCAGCACAGAGCTAGTACAGCCATTCGCTTCTGAGAAAGTAGAGATGCACATTTGGCATTTTGAAAATCACTTTGAATGTTTGACACAGCTGAACTTCTTGTTCATTAAGTGGAACTTTAATCTATGAATTTGATCCCTCAGCAAACCTTCCTTTTTTACAGTAGATTAAGGTCCTCTATTCACGCTTGTGATGACCACCATTTCTTAAAGATGAAAAGTTGTCCTTTTGTCAATTATTCTTTCCATTTTCCCCTCAGAACCTGATGAAAATGTTTCTCCAAAAATGACCTTTCTCTTCCACATCAACCAGAAAGCATTCACTGCCTAGAGTGGGAAGTTTCACACGGATGAGGTTATACAGGAGAGGGAAAAAAAAAAAAAAAAAAAAAAAAAAGGCAGCCCTAATTAAAATATGCAACTGCAAAATGAAAGTAGACTGATCTCTCTGTGTGTGTTTTATAAACAAATGCTTTTCAGGATCTGAGCAAAAGGATTAAGGAAAGATTTAAATCCAAGCCAAGTCTTCTTTCCAGATTTTAAAGAAATTATATTGTCTTATTTTGATTACCCAGTTTAAATATCTGTTTTTAGAATAAAGTTTATATGTTGGGCCTGCTTTATCCAACCGTGCTTTTCTTCTGACATACATCCCTTTTAGGATCTCCTAATAGCATCTGCGAGATTTACCTTTCAAAAGGTTAAGATACTGCCTTGAAATGTAATCTTACATTTTGATTAAAATATGCACAAAGCTTTTAAAATTATGGCTCTAAAACCTGTTACAATGAATGACGCATGTTTGATAATGAAGCAAAAACATGCATGAAAGAGCCAGCACGCATGGCTATGACAAACTAAAGAAAATCTGTAAGCACACAATCTCAGTATCTAGATGTAAGAATATTGTAAAACCTCATTATTTGCTTTAGGAAGCGTTCAGCATGCATCGTGGCTTGTTGCTTAGACGATACAACAGGAAAACTTCCCCTTTTGGTATCTTCCAAGTCACATCTGCTAAAGATATTGTACCCTAATGTATCTAATTTGTGAAAGCCCAAGGTCATGGCCTTATGATTAGACATTCTGAGGGGAATAAAACTTGTACGTAAATTATACATATGGCTGTTAACAGATACACTTAAAAACAATGTATTTACTCTTCAGCACATGTGCTCCTCCAGCTGATTCTTGAAAAGACAAGAAACGGTTTGGGGGCTTTGAAAAATGCCATAATTCTTAGTGCAAAGCACAGAAGACACTCAGCTGTGTAACATTACTGTTAAAAAATAAATGTGCCAAAGTGTGTTAAGAGGATGGGGATTGTTATGTTTTGTGGAAGATTGAGTTCTATTGTAGCTGTACAAGCCATAGTCTAAAAGATGTGATGATGACAATGTTTGGTGACCCAAAGGAGCGCTGGAGAACATAGGAGGTAAAACGGATGGGGCCAGCAGACAGTTTGACTGGCGTCAGCTGGTCTGTTCCTGGATTTTCTCATGTCCAGACCAAAACTAGGCCACTAGGCAGTGTAGAGGAGGAGGAATGAACTCTGAGTGAAAGTGAGCTTGATTTTCTTAAGAGCATTGCATTGTGTTTTCAAGGAAGACTTCAATTGCTTTTGGGTTATTTTGTTTTCTTTTCCATCCTGACAGTCTTCCTAGTTTATTCTCTAGAGTAGGTGTCTTGTGGCAGCTGTCAAAGAGCGGGTGGAGAGACCTTTTGACTGGGGAGACAGGGTCAGATAACCTCTCTCCTTCAGCAGGTGCAAATCAGCCTTCCACTATTGAAAGGAACACAGTTGGTCTGGTATCTTAGAGGATAATCAGCTGAGGATCCAGCCCTTGTTGTTTCCCCAGGAAAATGTGTGTTTGTGATGTGTGTGCACAGCAGGAGGGAATGAAGTCCAGCATTACCTACAGTGTGTGTTTGCTAAGTCTGCGTACAATCAGAAAGGAAAAAGAGCAAGCATATGAATCCCTTCATGAAGTAGCGTAGAGAATACCAAACTGCAGTATTAATAACCTCCTGTTATTGAATACTCCATCTGTTCATCATGCCAACTTATCCTCACTTAGAGCACTCCCCTTGTCATAATATTTTGTACCACACTCCCCTCCCTCCTCGAAGCAGCAGTTCCAGTTTTGAACTAAATGCTTGCCCAGTCATGTAACCCGACCAAGGAAGTGGTCTCATTGCCTCTGTTTATGTTACTTTATAGGGAAAAAAAAAAAAAGTAACTGAACTGTTATTTCATTTCTGAATTTTCATTTCCCACCATTAATTTTTCTCGGAGATACTTCCATATCCATATTGGTATTCACAGATATTTCCCTTGCAGTTTAAGTGTGTTTTACCCCTAATGCTTGTTCCTGCTGATACTTTGCCACATGGCAACTGAAGTAGTGCAAAAAAAAAAAAAAAAAAACCACATGATTTTTATTCCTACAGCTTTGATATGTATATATTTTTATATTTGCTAACATCTATAAATGGCAATAAAGTGGTTAACCACTTGAAAGTGATTAAAACCAAATTTGTTTATTTATACAAACCCCACATGAGGCGCTTGGCGAGATGCTGCCCTAGTGATGCACAGTGAGAATCTAGAGAAACTGTGCTGTTTGAGGGATGTCTGAGACGTCTGTACGGAGCCACAGAAGGCTTTCCTGTGAACACAGGAGGAAAATGAAGAAAGTCAGAGGCTCCATAAACTTGTCCTGGGAGTTACCTCCCAATCCTGATGGATAACCCTGTGAAAAGGACACTACCTAGAGAATGATGAGGAAAACAAGTTATTAGGGAGCTGGAGCCAAGTTGAAGAAGACTGTCTATAAGCTAAAATCCTTTACTCATGTCCTGGATTCCTGATATCTGCACAACTTGGAGGCTGAAACCACCCTTTATAACCTTTGAGATCAAATATTCCCTTCTGAAGCAAACACACACACCCCCACCCAAAAAAAAAAAAAACCAAACAAAAAAACCCAAAAAAACCAAACAAAACAAAACAAAAAAAACCCCTCAAAACAAACCCCGGGAAAATCTACAGACTGTGCATATAGAAAAATAAACAAACAACCCAAACACACAAAAAATACCCCAAGAAAACAACGAAGAAATGATCTAGTATCAGGCGTGTCACTTATCAGAGGGAATTACTAATGAATGCTGCTCAGGAGTTCCCCTAACTGTTTGTATTAGCTACCTCTAACATACCCATCACCACGGGTCTCCTAAGTATTGCGAGTGTCGCAGACCAATCCTCCAGCATCCAAAAAAAGCTTCATTTAACATTTTCGTGTCTACCCCCTTCCCTTGCCCTTCGGTCCCGGACTTCAGCGGTGCAGTCAGCGGAATAAACTCTCCGATCATCCCCCAAAAACGGTTCACAACGTGCGAGAGGAGGCCCTGGAGCTTGGCGCAGGGAGCCTGGCACGGGGGCGCGGCCAGAGGCGCGCCGAGCTCGCTGCCCCCCCCCCAGCGAGGCCACCCCGAGCTCCTCCGGGGCGGGCTCGCCCACCTTGCCCTCGCCTCCTAGCGGGTGCGAGCTTGGCCGTTTCCCTCCGTCCGAGGAGGATCGGGCCCTGACTCACCGCCGAGCTCGGGAAACAGCGGTAACAGCTGAATTTTAGCGGAGGGTGACCCGTCGTGTGCTCCCCGTCCCCTCCCCACTAGGTCGTTATCTGCGGGGGCGTCGGGTTGTCCCCGTCCCCCCCCCCCCAGGGCTGCAGGGGCCGCTTGCGGCGTAACCGCTGAGAGAAACCGAGCGTTTTATTTCTGGAAAAATCAAAAGATCGGGGACTTCGCTCGCCGGGCTCGTCTGCGGGGATGGGACAAGTGAACACCCTGTGGCCTTCGGGCCGCGGCTGCGCTCCCCGTGGGAGTAGGAGGAGAGCGGCTGTGAGAGGGGCGGAAAAGTTTCTCAGATGGCTGGAGCCGGAGCTCCCTGCGCTGAGAGGAGCACCTCGGGGGAAAGGCGGCGGCGCGGGGCCATGGCGGCACTGCGAGCCTCCGCCGCCCTCACCCTCCCACCTCCCTCCCCCGGCGGGGCGGGGCCGCCGTCAGCTGACCCGGCCGGCCGCTGGGGCGCTTCGCCGACTCTGGTTGTCGTCGTCCGCCGGCACTGCTGCTTCGGCGGGGAGGCGAATGGGGGGCTCTCGGGCGTACCTCCGTGTGGTGGTGGCACTGAGCGTGGGGAAAGAGGAGGTCGCTGGTGTTTGGGTGTCAGCGATAGCATCTGGTTTTGACACAAATATCGGTCTCGGTTCCACTTCGCGCAGTGCAGAGGCAAAAGACTGAATTTTTGCTTACTTCTCTCGCTAGTGTAGCTGACGTTATCCCACCGAGAGGGTGGCGGGACCGTGGGGCTGTGTCCGGCGGCTGCGGTACCCAGCCCGCAACCCTCGGGGCTTCTGACGTGGCACGGCCGCCGGTTTTCGGTGCATCGAGACTTGGCCCTTCCCTTACCCTCCCCCCCCAAAAAAAGGCTGCGGTTGACTCCATCCCCCTTTTCCGAGGCCCGACCCCGCACTGGGGCGATGTTTTGTTCATTGCTTTAC
>JANHGN010018421.1:6613-34031 GCA_024605025.1 Megaceryle maxima
TTCTGCTCCAGAGTCTTCCGCCCCAAAGAATGGCAGCACAAACGCAAAACAGCCACCACCCCCCCCCCCCCCCCCCCCAAACTGTCATTCTTGAAGGGTCTACATTGACTGCATGGAAAATTCTTGTCTTTTTACTTCAGCTCATGGCCAACAAGGCTAAAATCATGGCTACTATCACTCATGGGCAAACTGGACTTTTAAGAACCTTGGGTTGAAAAAGTAATCAGGAACGTTCTGGTTAAAAGCTACTGTATTTAGTTCTGGGCAGCAATACTGATGTACAGATCTCTCACCTTACCTCGTGCTCCATCTGACTACTGTGCAAGTTCATCAGCATATGGTTGTTATATTAAAAACTCATTGTAGTTGACGAGCTATAAGTCCAAGTTCCAATTAAGTACTGTCTACTAGAACAACACTTCCTGAACTTTTCTGCCAGGGTTAGCTCCTCACCCTTTACTTGTCACACATGCTTTATCCCCATCCCAGGAAAAAAAAAAAAAAAAAAAAAAAAGAGAGAGAGTGTTAATCAACTTCACAGCCTTTCTTGGCATATCTCTTTCTCTCTGTCATTTCATGTTAACCAGTGAAAATGTCTGCCTTCCCTCAGCCCAAAATAACAGCTTAGCCACTGCATTTTCCGAGGTGGAACATTCACGCTTTCTCTCATGCTGACTCTCACATTCGGGAGTGGTTCCCCATAAATATCTGTCAAGTTAATTCACTGTCCTCTTCCTATTCAAAGCCTTACTTCTCTTGGATGCTTACAAAGCAAGTTAACAGTGAGCTCAGAAGCTTGGTGACAATGCAAATAAATGTTTAAGAAGAACTAATAGCAGCTGATACAGAGAAGAAGAGGTGTAAAGCAACAGAAGACCTTTGGGTTACTCCACTGATACTTCTTAACTGAGATTCATATTTAGGTCTAAATATGCTTGCCTGTTTTGTTTCAGGATTCTTTGGTAGCAGAGATTTAGCCCAAAATCCCAAAACGTATGTAGGGGATAAAAAAACCTCTGAACAAGTCTCAAGGCTGCTAACTTTAATGGCATTGCTCAAACATCATTATTTGCCTGTCCAAACATATAAGGGTCCAGGTTCAAATAATTTTATGTTCAATTCATATTAGCTAAATTATCTCTTGATCTAAATCTTGCCATTTCTTTGTCCATGTTTTAAAATGTTACTACTATAAAAACTTCATATAATTAGTTACTGGCTATACATGGAAGATTTGCATAAAATTACTCAGCAATAGAGGCATGAATGTATTTTTTAATTGTTAGTTTAGTTTCTTACTAGCTTGCTTGTCTTTTGTTGCAAGGTTTCAGTCATGCACACAGCCTCACAAAAAAGAACAACATGCACAGTCGGGCTTAAAGTGTTGCCTCAATTTCCTCCTGTTTGTGCTGGTTATCTCATGCTTCTTGGGGATTTACTATCAAGCTCAAATTTCTCTCTTGGCCCAGCTTTACTTTTCAAACTTATGTCTAACTACCAAATCAAAATAATTTTGCCCAGGCCAGGTCTAGAGGCCTCCTTCCTGTTCTCCTCTGAAGGGAAGGTCAGTACTTCTTCTTAAGGTTTACTACACAAGCCTGACTCCTTTATGCCTTTCTCAGACAAGGCTTTGCACCTCCACAATGATCAGCTGAGTTTTTTATACCTCAGCCTGAATAGGGAAGAGGCCTGTCTCTAATTCTTCTGGCCCTGGAGAGGCAGACAGCTTCGAACAGAGGCACAGTATCACTTCAGACAACTGGTATTATACCTCTGCAAACACTGAAACATAACACGAAGGGTCAGAGTAAGATGATGGATGATTCATATGCCAGGGAAAGAAAATAAAACAAGTTCTAGCTAGTATGAATCTCTTCCCTCAAGACTTGCTATACTGCCAACATAAAGGTCACAAAAATAAAGTAAGAATCCCCAGCAGGTAATGGTTTGGGGTTGCCAGAAGGCCATGAGACCCATCCTTTTTCTTACTTGGGCTTCCATCTTGCATTCTTCTGTTTTTACACACCCTTCTGAACAGCCATATAGCATGCTGCTGCTTCATAGCAGCATTTCTGTTTTCCCAGAGACTAATCCTCAGAAGCGCTCCACTGACTTCTGTGCAAACAGCATTGTCACTGAAAACTTCTGAAATTATTTTCCCATATTTTCCCATTTCCCCCCCCTTCTACAAATTATTTCCTCCTTACTGTACCTCTTTTCTTTTTCCTTTTTTTTTTTCTGCTCAAGAGCTATGTTTTGCCTTAGAGGAGAGTTTGATTACAATTTTTGTAAAGTCATTCAGTCTTTAACAAAATCATGGAACAATCCAAGTTCAAGAAGCAGAAATGAACATTAGCACACAGAGTTCTTCCCTGTATAAGGGCCAAGTGATTTGTGTTTTACCATACTACACAGGCATACCAAAATCACATAGAAGTTGTTTTCCATTTTAATTTCTAATTTTTATTATTCTAATCAATAAAGTGACAGCAGAATTCACATGAATGCTTTTTGAATGACATAATTACTTCAGTGCTCCTAAAAGAGTCTCTGATAATCTTCTAAAGTGACATGATTTTGAAGCTCTCTGGCATTTAATTTAGGGGGAAAAAAAATAGACATGAACTGCAGAGAATTCATGAAACTATTGGCGTGACCTCACCCTGTCATGGCAGCATACCAGGAGTTTCACAGAGTCCATCAGTCAGCAAAAAGTCCAAAACAGAAATGAGGACCTGCATTTCCCAGAACGGTTACCAGAGGTTGAAAGCTGTTTCAGGTGACAGCACATACTCCCACACACTCTATTACTGAAATGATCTTTGTGTTTATATATTTTTTAACTTAAAGGTTTAAGACAGCCATTGTGCTTAGCTATTAAGGAACATAAGTTAGTGTTAATAAAGCTGTGATGAGCAGAACTATGCAAATGATAAGTAAAGAATAGTATGCAAATAAAAGAATTGACTTAAGTCAAGCCTGCAGTGCTTTCCGCTGGTTTCAGGGGTTTTGTCCAAGTAAGAACATAAAGTATCCATCATATAAGATTTTTTTCCTGCTTTACAGTAAATTTAAATCCAAGCATAGTATCACAGAAATGTATGCTAACTCTTCCATTAGGCCCTAAAAAATGCAGCTTGTCAGTAAATACAAGGGAAGTTAAAGGGTGGTGGCAGCATTCATATTTGTTGATGGAGCATTCAATTCCATTCATAAGATCATGCCAAAGAGAATTGAAATTCCTGACCCTCACTGCCTTTGTGAGCTTGCAGTTGCTGCTGTTTCTTTATGAAAAGTTTTATTTCTTGGGGAAGAGAGGAGAAAGGGAAAGGGCAGCAATACACATCTACAAAGAGATGAAATTTCTGAAGAAAAGTGATAGAAAAAACCAGTTAATTAGATAATAAATAGCTTAATCTGTCATTTGAAATCTTGCAATAAGTCTGTTTGCCTATAAAATTTCAAGAATTAAAAACAATCTTCTCTTGCCAAACCTCATAAGAGGCTTCCTACTTCTAATCCAGTGTTCACAGTCACATTTGTGGAATGCTTTTCTCTCACATCCTTTACAGATGGCTTTAAAGTATGAATTGCTGCCTAAATTTGCAGGTTTGTGTCAGAGCAAGCTTAGTCAAGAGGAAACTCACAGAGTTACCTTTTTTTTCCTCTCCTTTCTGTCTTTCTTTGTTACAACTTTCAAAGACCCTATCAACTTTGTTATTCCTTAAAAGTTGTCTGCTGAATATTAAAATAGGAATTATCCTTCAGCTTTTTAAGAGCACTAATAACCTGTATGTTCAATAATTTGTAACCTTTCTTTGAGCAATGATGATTTTCTCTTGTTTCAGTAGGCTTTAATCCTTATATCCTCTGAAGTCATTGTAGACTTGGTATGCATTTGACAGAATTTCAGAATTTTACATATATGCATCAAAATCCTAAACCTTTTCATCTCTGGCTGCTACAGGCAGGACACTTTCTCACTCTGTAAGTAATGCACACTTTTCTGATAGTGCTGTTGGCTTAGGAATTATCCTATTTTTTTAAAAAAAAGGAGATTTACTTGGTTTTGCTTTTCAAATCTTATAATGCAGCACATTCCTGTGAGTAAATGTTGCTTTGAGGAAATGTTAATTCATAAACTACTATTGAGTTTATTTCAGATGGTGAAAATAACCACGTCCCTTACTTGAACTATCAAATATAGTCTGAGACACATAATTGTGCACTCATTTATAATTTTTGTATTTGTGAAGTCATACTTGTGAAACTTTCTTATAAAAAGTAAAATATGAAACAAATGTTTCCTTTTTTTACAGATATTCAAAACAGTTTGGCTAGATTACTCAGCAATTTTTTATGTCCAAAATTAATGTCTCACAGCGTACCTTTTTAATAACAAAAACAGTTTTACAAAACAGCAGCACCTGAGTCCTGGCTAAGGCTGCTACCAGCTTTGGCTCCTCTTAGGATTCTTCCCTCATGATACTTCTGTTTCAGATGAAAAAAGCCAACACCTTCCCCCATGAGACAAAAAAAAATAACACCTCCTTCCATAAACCACATTCAGCCTTGTTCTACAATATTAGGTTTTTCCAAGAACTACTCAACAGCATGGATAAGTGGAAGCTGAGAATGAGTCAAGCTTAGAAAACTGTGGAGAAGTAATTTTGTTGGCAAGAGACAGGGGGGAAAAAAAAAGAAAAGAAAACACTAAGAGCTTTGGGGCAAGTAGAGTGAATCAAGTACCATAGTTCACAAATGAGACAAATGAAAACCCTGACCCTGCTTGACAGTCATGGGACGATTAGATACAGACCAGGATTTGCTGCTGCTCTGAGGAGCTTTCTCTTTTTTCTCAGTGCTAAATCAGGTAAGATTACGTAGTTTGGCTGCCAAGATGGTTATATGGAGGGAATACCCCTTTATATACCAAGTCTAAGAAGACAACGATCATCTGAGATTGCTGGAAAGATCAGTGGGTGCCAAGTACTTCTGCAAACTTTGTGCAATAATAATTTTCTCCACAAAATACTTCTCACCCAAAAATACAACTCTTTTTTAGCCATCTAAAAGTGAAGTTATAGGATTTTGAAGAATTTTTTCTACCTTTCCCTCAGCCATGCTTAGTTTGATGGCATATATATAGAGGGAGTGTTTTGCTCATCACTCAACAAGGCCAAGTTCAACAGCACACAGCCACACTGCAAACAACAGTTGCAGTTTTAACAAGCTTCACCCCTGAAAAGAACAGGTGATTTTATAATATGTAAAACACTTCCATCTGATTCAGGATTTTGATAGAAAATGTTTGTTAAACCCACCTACTCAAGGCTCTAAAATCTTCAAGAGAAGACAGCATTTTTCTTTCAATTCTTTCACAATCTGGCATTTATACTAGTGGTGGCTTTATATGCTGGAGAAAAAGTGGTACATTCTAAATAATCAAACTGTTTGCTGCCATACAGTATGTGGTTCTTTGGCCATCTCCCACCCTAATACGAGACCCTTCTAATCCTGACATGTCTAATTCAGTCTAGACTTAAATCATTCCAGCCATGTTTTCAGGTATTTGCCCATTCTGTAGTATACTGTACTTTTCTTCTACTGTGTTTTATCCAAAGCTTAAGTTTCCAAAGCCTAAACATCAAAGCCACATCTCTGTCTCATTCAGTGAACAAGGACATTTGCATATTTATCAGAGTGCTGTTGAACTCTTTTGTACTTTCAAATCTACTCAAGACTAACATAATTCATGAAATTCTCACTTCTCCCACGTATGCTGGCACACTCCCCAGAGTCAGAGTTTTGAGACTCCATAGTTACATTATACTCCATATGGTACAGATTTTCATCTCTCACAGTGCCATTTGTTGTTTTCAAGAACCTTATCAGGTTCAGCACATTCATTACAAAACCACAATACACAGGACTACAACTGCTTCCTCTTACTTGTTATCTGTAGAGGGATATTGTTCTCTCAGCTCTGCCCAGATGAAGTACAACATTCAAAGAGAATTTTAAAAAAGATCCAATGGATTTGTTTTTTCAGAATATGTGTGAAATTTACAAAACCGTAAATCAGCAAAGGCAGACAAACAATGAAACCATGACCAAAGTCAAGTAGTCTCTTGAAAAAAATGCTAGTGCATCCTCTGCCTGCACACCCATTGATGCAGAAGGGTGGATGTGAGCTCTCCAGGTTTCGTTTTCACTATTTTATCTCTGTTAAGTTCACATTAACAGCTTCTAAGCTGTGACAAACATGTATGCCTACTATTTTTTCTTCAAAGTGTTTCTTGTCCTACTTCAGTATTATCTGTAGGGATAGTCTTTCTCAGAGCATATGACCTTGCTTATTCTGTCTCATACAGAAAAATTAGGAACATATGTACTCTTTTAGTATGATGCATACAATGAAAGCAAACAAATGTTACAGAGAACTCAGTTTGATGAGTAACTGAAAAGTAGTATAGGAGAAAATTAAATATCCAAAACATTTCATCAAAACACAGATGCACGTTCTTTGGAGGAGGGAAATGTTGCTTCTGGGGAGTGAAAAGTTTACCTTAGCTTGGAAAAAATCTGTCTTATTGTGTCACTCCAAGCTAGCACTAGACTTCTCAACCAGACCCTGAGAGCTTCCTGAGCTCACAGGACTACACAATCAAAAGTGAAAAATCAGATCAAGGAAAGCATCCCCTAAGTGATAACAGTTAACTAGATATAAGGGGTGTGGGGAAAACCAGAAGAGTAAAACACGAACAGGAATTGAACGAATTGAAAGCTTATTCAAGAGACAGGCTACTTTTAAAACTTTGACTTGATCGTCGCTGAAGCTTTCACGATGTAATTATCTGCAAAAAGTGAGGAAATTAAGACATGTTTAAATGTAATTCTATGACAGAAGTAGACAGTCACGTTCTGTATGAGGGCTTAGGGAACAGAAACCTGATCTTACTGAAGCTATGGAAACCAATAGTGTTTCATTGCATAGTGCTAGCAATTAAAAGGAAAGTAGAAAACTTCTACTGATGAAGTCAGTTCCTCTCTAAAGAATGACACCTTTCATCCCTTTCTGTTGATAATTCAGTGCTATGAAAACCCCAATGGGTGTCTTGAGATTATGTGGAATCTCTGTGGTTAAACCACTTTGTAGTTCTAAATTTTTGTCCTGAAAAACTGCTGTGTGCCTAAAAGGGTTTATTTAGACAGATTGCACAATAACTATAGCATTGCTTTGTAAAGCACTTAGGGGAATTTGAGACTCCTGAAGTATTAAAGGTACTGGAAAGAGCTGAAGTTCTATGCTACTGTCTAAGCTAATGTTCTTTCCATTTGCCTTTCATATTCAAATATATGAAATTAATATATTTAGTTGTTCTCATCCTGTGATTTGGTGTTTGTTTGTGTGTTTGTTTGTTTTTTTAAACACATTCTTAACATATTATAGCCCAGCAATTTCTTGAATTATATTTCTTTACTGAAATGCATATAGGGTTAATAATTTAGATTAAAATTCTGGAATGTTTATATTCATTATAATTTTCTGATAATACATATTTTTTTTTCCAGCTCTTATTCAATCCTGCATCAAAGGAAATGCATGAGTAAAACCCTTAATTTGCCTCCTTATTCAAAATCATGATCTTCGGGGCATGTAGAAAAACCAAAATAAAAAAGATAAACTATTAATGAACTAAATGTCCCTTGAGGCTTTTAAGCTCAAGCACAAATCCTAAAGGTAAATGACTGAGTATTCCTTCTATTGCATCACACACCTTGCCATCTTTGCACTACTCTAAGCACACAAAGCTTAGCATTACCATATCTTTTAACACACATTAGAGCAAGCTTTTGAAACACTTCCTTATTCTGAATAACACTTAGGACTTCTTATAGGCCCCAGGATGCTCATCTACAGGTTTCACTGAGAAGAAATACAAAGGATAAATAACATAAAATGCAATTCACTCTTCTTTGTTTTTCAGACACACTTCTAAATCTCATATAGTTTTTTCCAGTTTTGTGCTGACCCTGTTTTATTGTCATATTTCTTTTCAGTGTCCCATTTTGTTTCTTATGCTTAGTAAACCTGACTGGCTATGACCCTCAGCAGTACAACACAGCTTCAAAGCTGTCTGTCTCTGAGAAGGAGCTTAGACTAGATGACCTCCACAAATTCCTTCCAAACAATTATTCTCTGCTTCTATGAAATACCAGTGCTAAAAATAGAAAACAAGTTTTTGAAATATGCTGTTTCCATCCTAGGAATAGTTCAGTCACTAAAAACTTTACTTCTAAATGTTATCTTAACAATTACATTATATTTACACATTCTGCATGGATATGTCCCTACAGAAATTCCTATTCCAAGGTTTGTACTTATATATTCTTAAGCGCAGAAGGTTCCATGACATGGTCTCTATGAAAGATTAAAACTCATGGCTGTTTCCATGTTCCTTGAATAACTTCCATGCAGTTCTTTGAAACTAAAGAAATTCATGTTGTCACAGAAGAAATGAACAGTTTCTTCACATTAGAAAAATCAGTTTTACAAGTGTCCTTCTGGGAGGAATAATGGAAGAGGAATCTTTAACCAGGTATCTGTCAATCTTGGCTAAAAACATACCTTAGGCAGTATTTTTCTGCCCTTCTAGAAATCAGTTGAGATAAGATTCCTTTACTAATGTCAAAACTTGTAAAACATTTGGTAGTGTGCTGAATACAGTATACACATATACAAATAAATACACAGAACACTGTGCAATAGAAGTAGACTATCATTCCCATCAATATTCCTTTAATAATATATGACAACAGGTATTACTTTTTGTTGAAAACTCAAAGGAATTCTAAATGCCTATGTCGTACTTCAGATATGTGTCATGGTAATGAATCATATTGAATGATATTAAGAATTTATAGGATAAGTTAAAAACAATTTTCAAGTTTAGTAACATTATTTTAAAGGTGGCTTGTCAGTGATTCATTGGCAGAATAATGCTCTTGTGATTCATGGAAAAAGAAAGTCCTCTCCTTCCCAGCTGTACAGATGCTACTTTTGCCTTTGGAGGTGGTAGGAACACAGCCTGGGGAACAGTCTAAGCCAAGATTCCTACCAGACAAATGGTAGACTAAGTTAGACTAGATAGAGTTAGACTAGAAGTTGCTAACCTACATTTTTCAAGAAAAGCAAAAGCCAACAAAGACATTTTCACTTGATCTCAGACTCTTTAAGGAAAGATCACAGCCCAAGATACCTCTGGATCAGACAGATGCTGCTTACATAGATAAGCCTATTCAAGTACAGTAATAAGTTTGATGAGAGGAATCTTCAGAAGAATCAACCCTATTCCTGTTGATGTCCAACAGAATTACCACCTATTTCAAAAGAAACAGCCAAGATACAAGAAAATGCTGTTGAAAATCCAGTCTTTTATCTGAATTCCTAACATTGCAGACCTAGTAGCTCTTCTATCATAAAAGACCTTTTATTGTTAATTCAAATTGTGAGTAGCTACTCTAAGAAATAAAGCTTAAATTCCTGTTACTGGTAGCATGAAAACCAATGAGTCCACTTCTGCTGTGTTCCTGGAATGTATTACACATTCACAAACACATCACCCCCCACCCCTCACTCCCCCGACAGTAAACTAACAATGCAAAATAAAACCTGGAAGAGATAGCCCTTCAAAAAGGGAAAAGGACTCTGTGTCTACACTTTAGCAATGCAAATGGATTTGAAATTTTAATCATAAAATAGTCACAGAAAAATAAACAGTATGCTTCTGATACTATGACCTCCTATGCTAACTTTACTTTTCAATAGCATTGGATAAATTCAGGGAAGGAAGAAGTTTCAGTAGAAAGGGAAATTCTTTATAACTCAGCATTTTTAAGTACTCCTAGCAGTGAAACTTTCCGCCTCTGGTTTTGTCATGAGCATGCCTATTAACTATTGCCATTTCAAGATTTTTTAAAGAAGCAAGAATTATCACATCCCCTTTAGAGCTAAGAAATTGTAGTGGGTTTTGAAGCAGGACACTAAACATTACTGACATACTAAAATCCTCATGAATAACACCCCTAAAATCCTGATGCTTAACACCAGCAGAATACATAGAGCTGTAAGAATGAGGAAAGATAAACATATAATTTTTGGATGATTGTATATTTTTGTACAAAATAGGTGGCATCCATTTTACCTGGCTTTTAGAACATGTTCAATAGAACATCTTCAATTAGGCTATGCATGCTACATACCCTATATATGTACTGCATAGGAAGAGACTCCTCTGCATTGCAATTCATCAAAATGCAAATTTGTGCAAGTCAAAATGTTTCATATACATTTATAAGTTGCAATCAACCTTCATTTAATAGTTTCTTAATCCTGGCATCCAATTTATGCTCTAGAATGAGAGAGAGTAAATTGAGGTAAGAAAGTAAGAAAGAGAGAGAATGAGATCAGAATAACCAGCAGGTTGTTGATGAGGAACTCATCTGTGCTGCAAAACCTGAACCAAACTACTGTTCTGGAACAGGCACCACTGGGGTTTACATTTCAAAGGAGTGCCTTAATCACTAGGCACACTATCTCTGATCTAATGAATATATAATTGTGTATTCAAAGTGGAACTGGTCCAACAGGAGAAAGACACACCTCAGCAAAGCTAGGCATTCATCATGGACAAATCCCTGTTACATATCAAGCAGAGGAGGCATGTCAATCCCATTTTCCCACACCCTGGATAAGTATTTTTGTGATGATTGTGAATCCTTTTCCTTTCATTTCACATATTTCCCCTAATGAAACTTGTGAAAAATATCAAATTTCTGCCAGTGTGAAGTGAAGGTGAAAAAAACCCCAACCAAACATACCTCAAAAAAGTTGGTGACATAACATTCCACATTTAACTCTCACCCTGCCACCAGTGATACACAGTCAAAGGTAGAAACAATTAGGAGAAACCATGGCTGGTACCTTGGCTGGCTTTTCTCAAGACTCTTGCAAATTCACTACAGTTAGTAGGTATTACCCCCAAACATGTATTAATACATATTAAATATTTGGTTTTCTCTTCTCAGGTTTGTTTTAAAACCTATTCAAAGCACAGACATGGTTTAATTTTAAGTGTGAAACATATCCCCATTTCCATGATATGCATCTAAAATCAAACAGATGTTAATGCATATACCTCTTCTACAGTACATTATCCTTATACTTTGTAAAAGCCACAGACTCCATCCTGCATCAGAATTTTATTTTTGTATGCCTAAGTATACTTGTTCAAATCTGATGCTGATAATGAAAATGCAAGAAGGTAACTGCATTTTCCAGCCACAATAAGATTTGTCATTAAAATTCTATAGATAGAAAATAAATTACACATTGTCATTGCAATGTAATCTACTCATTATTAAATGTATGTGAAAGGTAAAACTCCATGAAAGAAAAATTGTAAGTATCACATTAAATTATTTTTTAACATCAATTAATGTTTGTCATTATCTCCAAAGCTGTCCAGGAAAAAAAATAATAATCCATGTGAATGTTAGAGACACACATTTGGTTTTGAGAAACTGGAGGGATACAGATAAACATAATCAAAAGAATCTCTCCACTGAACAGCACTTTGGACACAGGAAGCCTGTGGGATGTACTATCATAGGTGTTAATATAAGAAGTGGCCAAAATATCCAGGGTGTGCATACTCTTGTTTTATGCCAAAGTTGACGCGCTGGGAAGAATTTAGATTCTGAATAAAAGCAACAGTCAGCTTTTAAGCAGATATACGAAATTGTTATTAAAGACTGGTCTTAAGGGAAAAAAACCCCAACCTTTAAAAATGTATTTGTTTCCTCGGTACTCAGATGTGGTGGGATATCACTACTTTAACAACATCTGAAATGACACATAGTTTTGGTCTACATCAAGTATACACAAAATTTCAATAAAGTAAAATAAAATTCTTCGTTTCTGGTAAAGATTTTTTTATATGATGAGAAATCTGGAAATATATGAGGGTGGAGTGGGGGAGCCAAACATGCCTCGACCCTTTTTTCTTGATGTTTAATGCTTTTATTTAAATATAAATTTAGGTGGGATGTTTGGCAATAGAGCTAATAACAACTTACAGAATCCTGATGCATATGAATCTCCCCCAGATCTTTCCATCCCTTCAGTCACTTCCATGAGTAAGGATTTAAAAGGTTTAAAAGCATTTTCTCCTACAACATGGAAACAGCACAAAGAGGACAACATCACACAGAGATGGGCAAGTATTAGCCTGTCCCTTCACCTATTCAAGATTCAGAAACATGTCATGGGCTTTGCCTATTATGAATTATTACAACTATATGCCTCATTACAAAGGGGATAATAGATGTCAATGTATTTAGTGATTTAGCTCTTTTAAGCCACAGAAAAGTAAAACTAGTAAGATAAATTATTTTATAATTATGAGGCTATATAGAGTAAACTTTAATTCTGATTAAGAATTCAGTTCAGTGACACAGAAACATTGTAGTTAATTAACTTTGAATTAATTTACAAAAATAATACTACACCGCAATGTGCATTACAATTAATTTAACAACTGGTTACAAGGAAGTTCTCTGTAGAATTCAAAATATGATCTCGAAATGTAAAAAACAATAAGGATATTTGAAATAATATGAAAAAATTCTGAATCTTTTGAAAGTGAGTTAAAAGTTTTGCATGCAACTTTACTAGACAAGATTTCAGCTTTAGCCTCAAGCAATTTTTAGATCTGTGCCAAAAGCTGCAATACGATACTGAGATTTTAGAGATATAATCCACATGTAAATCAATATTACAGTAGATAAATAGAATGCTTGAGCACTTAGGTATAAAATATTT
This sequence comes from Megaceryle maxima, assembly GCA_024605025.1. Classification (NCBI taxonomy): domain Eukaryota; kingdom Metazoa; phylum Chordata; class Aves; order Coraciiformes; family Cerylidae; genus Megaceryle; species Megaceryle maxima. The sequence goes on from JANHGN010018421.1 coordinate 19,500, forward strand.
GACTTGCCATTTCTAACAAGTCTGATTTTACAGATGCCCCATCTTTGAGCCTACACCACCATCATGTGTCAACACCAATGAGAGAATGGGACATGCTTGTCACTGACAGCCTCTCTTCCTACACCTCTTGAGTCTATGGACCACAAGATGGGGACTGGGAAAGCAAAGTCCCTCCAACTGTAAGAAAAATTCAGGTTTGTGACAACCTGAGGAACTGGAACATACATAAGCTCCTCCTAGAAGCTATACTAAGGCACATGGAGGACAGGAAGGTGATTCAAGACAGCCATCACGGCTTCACCAAGGGCAAGTCCTGCCTCATCAACCTAGTGGCCTTCTATAATGAAGTGACTACATCAGTGGACAAGAGAAGAGCTATGGATGCTGTCCCACATCATTCTTCTCTCTAAATTGGAGAGATATGGATTTGATGGGTGGACTGTTGGGTGGATGAGGAATTGGTTGGATGGTCACATCCACAGGGTAGTGGTCAACAGCTCAATGTCCAGATGGAGACTGGTGACAAGTGATGTCCCCCAGGGGTCTGTAATAGAACCAGTGCTGTTTAATATCTTCATCAATGACACAGTGGAATTGAGTGCACCCTCAACAAGTTTGCAGCTGACACCAAGCTGAGTGGTGCAGCTGAGACACCTGAGGGATGTCATCCACAGGGACCTGGACAAGCTTGAGAAGCAGGCCTGTGGGAACTCATGATGTTCAACAAGGCCAGGTGAAAGGTCCTGCATGTAGATCAGGGCAGGCTGCAGTATCAATACATGCTGGGAATGAAGGGATCGAGAGCAGCCCTGTGGAGAAGTACTTTGGAGTAGCAGTGGATGTAAATCTGGACATGACCCATAAATCTGTCGTCACAGCCCAGAAGGCTAACTGTGTCTTGGGCTGCATTAGAAGAAGTGTGGCCAACAGGTCAAGGGGGGAGATTGTGCTGACCTACTCCACTCTGGTGAGACCTCACCTGGACTACTATGTCCGGCTCCGGAGCCCTCAATACAGGAAAGACATGGGCCTGTTGGAGTGGGTACAGAGGAGGGCCACAAAAATTATCAGAGGGTGGTAACACCTCCCCTATGAAGAAAGGCTCAGAGAGTTGGGGTTGTTCAGCCTGGAGAGAAGAATCTAGGGAGACTTTATTGTGGCCTTTCAATAGTTAAAGGGTTAATAGTTAATAGTTAAAGTAAGAAAGATGGGGACAAACTTTTTAGTAGGGCCTGTAGCAACAGGACAAGGTGTAATGGCTTTGAATTCAAGGTGAGTAGATTTAGACTAGATAAAGGGAAGAAATTTTTTTAAAGTGAAGGTGGTGAAACAGGTTGACCAGCTGGTAGATGCCCCATCCCTGGAAACATTCAAGATCATGTTGAATGGGGTTCTGAGCAATGTGATTTAGTTGAAGATGTTCCTGCTTGCTGCAGGGAGCTTGGAACTAGATGACTTTTAAAGGGCCCTCCCAACCCAAAGCATTCTATGATCACTGCCCACTCTGTTCTGAACTACTCAATATTAATTCTGGGACAAGATGGCTACAGAGAATTATTTCATTTATATCCAAATGTTTCTGTGAAAGATATTTCATTTATATTTAAAAAGTTAGTTATTTCCCAGTCAAATTTAACAATAAACAGGCGTACAGGTAAAACTGAGCAAACGCATGTAAGTAACCCACTTACTTCTTTAAGAAATGCCTTTGTAAAGCTTACTGACTTAAAAGAAGCAATTAATCTTTTCCCACTCTCACCCAACTACCCACAATGATGCCTAATTATTAGGATTTTTTTTAAACTGCCAGCAGAAGGATGCAAATCATTATGAGAGTTAACAAGAACAGCTTCCGTTCAGCAAAGTACCATGGCATACACAGAGTAGCAAGTCAGTTTGCTTCATTATAAGCATTTTGACAACACAGCCAGGAAAGCAAGAAAATTTCAAATCTAAACTTAAGTTCCTTCTGCATTATCTGTGAGTGCATATTTATGTGAGTCATCCACAGAGAGTGAACCCAGAGCACAGACAGAACAAGTGCTATGAATACCAAATTTCAAAGTGTACAGTGTTTATTCACCATCTGTTGTTCAACATTGCCATAACTATATTTCATAAAACTTTTCAAATCTAAACTTACTCTGTCAGCTTATGAGATAATATAAAAGGAGATGCTTGTTCTCATTGAATTTAACTGCAAACTTCTCCAAACAGGGCATTGAATTGAAAGGGGGATTATTTTTTGTTGGGTGAATAAAAAAGAAAGGAAAGAATATGAGCACATGGAAACATGATTAAAACCCTAATTATCTCAATGAACGATACCCCAGTGAATATAAAAGATATCCTCCAGATTTCATATCAACTCAGTCACTACAAACAGATAAAAATAATATCCCTCTTTCTCAGCTTTGCGCAGTATAAGAAATTACATTCAGTGCTATTTAAAGTGGTCACAAAATGGGCTTGCTATTGAAAAGTAAGAAATTAATTTAAACTAATGAGTTGTACTCATTTAGCATTAATATCATATCCAGAAAGCCTCTTCCTTGCCCACCTGATAAAGATTCATTAAGACAGCTTTTCAAAGGACCCAGTCTGAAATATATAAGCTCATGAGAATGCTTAAATCATTAACAGACAGTGGTGGAAATGTGGCCAGGGAATAGTGTACTACAAAAAGCAACAGACCAGTATTTTCAGAGATGTAGCACCTTCCACAGTTGTGGCTGAATCTTCAGTGAAACTGCTTAAAGGTATTTCCAACTTCAGGAATGAATTCTGTACTTATTTACTTCACATGTACTCCTTCTTTCAAGAACAATCATATTTATTTTCCATTTGGGATGAGGGTCCTACACTATCATCTTTCCTATACAAGGCATCCTACTCTATTCTATCAGCAGGACAAATTCAAGATGAGTTAGTATTGATCTGTAGTGTACAGTCAGTCTTCAGATCTGTTTCCTTTTCCTTAATAAGGTCTTTGCAAAATTTGTACTCTCTTGACAGAGATTTGAAAGACCACGGTGTTGATTAAATTCTTCCTCATCATGCCTACAGTGTTTTATTTTTTTCTTTATAGCAGATTAATTGACTCCCGCATAATAGTTCTAACACCAAAAATCAGAAGATTAGTTCATCTCAGCTTGATCCTATTATGTCTTCTCAGAACACTTTCACAGATTATTTTCTAGTCTCTTTTCCTGCAGAGGATGTATTTTTTTCCCATTTTATTTAGAAGGAAAATTCCTTTTTGCTTTTAATTCCTTCATCTCTTTTTCAGTATCTGAAGTGTTACAGAACTCTTATCTGACAACTTATAGAAGTAATTTAGCACTTCATATTTTAGTTTTTTACTTTGTAATTCTTCAAGTAATAATTAAAAAGACATGCTGTTTTCATGGAGTTCTTTTTACATTATCATGGGTGCAGTTAAAATACATGCTCTTGTGGAAGAGCAAATAAGTCTTCTGACCAAATAATACAATAAAACAGAATGATGGTTCTGAACCTTCCTAAGGTTCAGAAAACTCATAATCATTATAATAAAAGTATAAGGGCAATCTTTCTTCCAGATGGTACAACTGACACCAGAATGCATCATATGCATCTACAACTGTTTAATATGAGCTTACCTTTTCAGAAAACTTTCCCCTTTGCTCAGCTTCTTTTCAACAGATGGGAAAACAGCTTTTAGAGTCATTCCAATGGTCTCTCCCTGGTGGAGAACAGCTGATGAGATAGGATGTATCACCACATTCCTGGCTCTCTTCTCCCAGGACTGCTAGTTTCCCCATTATAGGATGTTACCCTTATCCAGAATACTGGGTGTCACATTCTGCTTTTGCATCTCAAGAGAAGGTTGTGAGGTCTATTGTTATCTTCTATGAGTTCTTCCAGCAGACAGTGGAGAAGCTAACAGGAGTGCCAGAGCAGCAGTGAGGAATAGCAGGAGGTACCTGAGGTACAACATGACTGCCTCAACTAAAAGGACACTGCTATGGGAACAGGGCCCCAGGCACACATCACAGTACTAAAGTGAAAATAGGATGATTAATAGCTCCTAACAAGGTCCAGATGTTGTTCATATTCCATTGGTGTGCCACTAGTAGCAGTGCAGCCACTCAGTCTTAATGCAATCTTGCCCATTGCTAAAGGAAAGCTAGGCATTAACCATTTCTGCAAAGTAAATTAACTACTTCCATATCTCCTTGCAGCACTTCTCCCTGTTGTCTTGATTTTTGCTTAACCTCTGTAGCATCACTATTTCAATTCTATGACCTTATGACTCTTTCTTTCTTAATAATATTTCCCTTAAAATACAAGCAAATATTTTTCTGCTTTCTTGAATATTTTTCAGAATTTCATTACCATATTTTTCTTTTCTCTATCTCTCTAGTAAGTCTTATTATTACTCTTTTTTTGGCTTACTTATTCTTTTCTGATACTGACTTTAATGTATTCAAGCTTTCTTGTAGTGTCAAAATAATGTCAGAAACTGCAGTCCCTGTATAATTAAATCTATCAGAGATCTAAGGGAACCTAACACCAGGTCTAGTTAATCAGCACTTGAAATGCTGCTAAGTAAACTAGAATCTAAGAAAAAACTAAGGTTTATAGTCTTAGGTTTAATGAATGTTTAATGAAAATGTCTGTATGTCTTTTTACTTTGGACATCCACTGGTTACCCTGCCTTACAAACATACACTTAAAACCAAAATCCTAAAATTCCCAAGACAGAATTCTTACTCTTTCCTGCAAAGGGAGTTTTACCCCAAAGTAGGTCACATGCTGAATATCAGACACCGCACAAGGCTGATATGATTAGATGAGGTAAAGAGAGGCAAAGAGGACATTTATGAATACACAGGCACACTAGGAGAGAGAGGAAGTGAACTTACAGAAGCCTAAGGAAGTATTTGAGAAGCTGAATAAAACAAAAGAGTGGACAGGAGGTGGGGAGGACATCCCGTCTCTTGATGAAAGGGCAGGAAGCTGAGAGAAAAGGATGAATAATGTCATTCTCAGTGGTAGGAGGATTCATAGTGGTTTTTCTTTGGAGGAAAAAGCAAGCTTCAGAGTAGCCAGACCACAAAACCACACTTCTAATTGAGGCTCCTGGGTGATTCTATGGGCATTAACATTTATAATATGAGAGTCATTAATAAGTGGTAACTCAGTATATCAACAGATAAGCCAAGAAATATCCTCCTGTGGATACCATGCTGCTTTCACTTATCCAAGCTGATCCTTAAACAGTAAGGACATCTTGATGAAGAAAAACTGAAGCAATCCTGAAAGCTTGTGCTGATACTGTCTTTGCTCCTGTGTCTTTCATCAAAGGAGGTAGATAGTAATTTGACATCAGTTTTTAAATCACATAAAAAAACCCCCCAAACTGTGGAGAGAAGAGAAAGACAAACCAGTTTTTACTTTCTGTTTAACATCTAGGTATGAGATGGGAAGAGACAGAAAAAAATCTGCCTACAGGACTTCATCAGTTCTCAGGAAACAGCTGAAATGTGAAGAAAGAACTGCATAGTGTTCCTACTGCTGGTTGGAGTTAAAACTATCTTTTGAGCTCTGTTATATACATAATAGCTGATGATAACGAGATAATAAACAGAGATGAATATAAAAAATACCTTTTAAAAAAAATTTTACTAGGATGGTATTAGGTTGGATTTAGGATTAGAAAAACTCCTAAGAAGATTCAGCAAAAATTAGAATTGATAAAATTTGCAATTTATGATCAAAAAGAAATGCTACTAAGCAAATTGCTTTCATGTCAAATCAGTAGAAATAATATTTCTGATCTAACAAGATGCAAATATAATTAATTAAAAATATTTTTGTAGAAAGTATCATAAATTTTTATGACAAAATTTCCCTTGGAAACCTCTTTTTTACAAAAGCATCTCCAAGATCTCTCAGATATAATGGCACAGAAACATGTTTTGTCTTTCTCAACTTGTTGCATCAGAATCTCCCTTTCATTTGAACCATTACTCGACAGAAATAGGTGAAACTTAGAAACACAGTTGGCAAACGAGGGAATGCACACAATCAAACCAATTAGATCTCTGTATAAGGATAACTAGCAATATATTTAAATAACAAAATAAACATGTAATTAAATGCCAGTCAAGCTCATCTGCCCCTGAAGCCATCATTAATTTAATATCATTTAATACACTTGCTGTTCTATGTTTACCAATGTTTTCAGAATTTCATAAAATATGCATGTTCTAAAGTTGCTAATAGGCAAGTGAAAGGCTTTTCTTTCATTACTTATTGACTACATTCTTCTCCTGAACTGGTTCTCATTAAGAGAGGGCCTAACATTGTTACCTCCATGAACTACGCCATAGCCATCAGGTAAAACTGTTCTGTACAGTTAATTTTATTATTGTCTTTTCTGTTTCACAGAGGTCCCAATTTTGTTTCTGCACATACATTACTTACTGTTTTAATAACAGTTTTTATCATACAATGCAACAAGTACTAGAAATCATGAATCATGAACAATATGGGTATTGTCAAACTGCTCCTTAAGCGTGGAAAGTCACAGGGTTCCTGCACTCTTGTGGCCTAATTACAGCTTCTGCAGCCTTCCATAATGCCTGTCTGTATGTCTTGCTTTCCTGTATTTTATAACATCACTTCATGAAAAGACTATTTGAGGAAAGAAAGGAAAAGGGTTATGGAGCTGAGATGCAACCAGACATGCTTGGGAGCTTTCCCACATACTCTGATTTAAATGTAGTTTATTCTGTTAAGTGCTGTACAAACACAAATCCCAAACAATTTTAAAGTTTACAACCTAAGTGTAAGAAGATGCATAGAATAACAGTGGTACAAACAAACAGGTGGGTGAGCACAATGAATCAATAAGACATTCTTTTCAGCAAGTCATGCCAAACAAGATGCTGGAAGAGCACAATGACGTGGCTCTGTTTTGGTAGAAGTGGTGAGAAGAGCTGTCAGTAATTTCCAGGGTAATCAACTTGTTCTTATTAATAACTATGTTTTAGGTAATTTCTTCACAAACATCCTCTCCTCATGGATGTCATATCTTGCATGAAAACATGCAGAATTAAATATGCACCCTAAATAAATCAGCAGATCCGATTGTTTACTCTTCTCCTTGTCCTCCCCATGAACTCTTCCAGCCTATGCTGGTGTACCGTGGCCACTCTGTGCTCTGACACTGCTGTGGCTCCACAGTAGTGCAGTGCACTGAGCTGTATGCTAAAACTGCATATTGTTAACAAGGTTCTGTTCAAGATAGGGAGCTCCAAATTTGACATCTTGCAATATCTGAAATCTGACATGTGATAGCTTATCTGCTTGGAATTAGGGGGAAAAAGACCAATAAAAAACCCCAAACAAAGTACAAAAAACAATTTATAAAGTAATAAAATAAAAATGAAAAAACAAACCAAAACCAAACCAAACAAACAAACAAAAAAAACCCCACAAACAAAAAACAAAAAAACCAAGAATAAATCAAGTAAGATTGACCAAAATGCTCTGTGCACTTAACAGGGAATTATAAATTAAATTCCACACATATAACATAGAATTTTTAAATGAACTGAAGAGAATGAGAACTAAGGAAAACTACCCTATTCCCACTAAAATTCAGTGTGTTTCCAACTACTTTAATAAAATGGGCATACAGAAGATTTTCATTATTTCCAGCACTGGAGATGGTGATCAGTGGTACAATGAATGGAAGAAGAATTTTGGTTTGCATTTATGGAGAAGAGAGAAAACAGCAAAGGGATAAAAACTTAATCTCTGGCAAAAATAAGCCAGGTCAAGGACAAATCATTGACACAGAATGCACAATGTGAGGTATAAAATATGCCTCAAAAAGAAATAATATATAGATGTAGAAGCACAGTTCAAACTATTAGGTTCCTATTTGCCTTTTCAGGAGAGAATGAAAAATGTATTAGATCCCTTGCTTTCAATCTAGGTGAGAACTGGAGAGAAAATAAGTGGATTCTTTGAAGCTATACTTACACAATCGAAAAGTAGAAAGAAAAATAAATCAGGTTTCTGTCCACCTAGTGAAAGCATTTGAATGAAGAAGCATACCCTTTTGATGATCTCCTCCTCTATACTTGTCAAGGGACATTTGTTTTCATTATTTGATATAGCTGTGTCAGTGATAAACTTCCCTCTTCTCAAGTCCATTAATAACTATTTAGAAAAATAACATGAACTGAAAAGCCCACATCTAGTACCTGCATGACATGCAGGAAACTAGTTAAATCAGAGCTGACATACCTTTTCTAATTTAAGAAACAATAGCAGAATCAGAGCAGTAGTGAAATGATACTGAAATACAGCAAAACTACAGTCACCTGTGTTTCTGTGAAATCCAGTCAACTATATTTAAGTGAATCCAGTGTTAAAAGGGTTCCTGTACTTTTTTTTTTATTTCAATAGAATGAACACTTTCTAATTTTTCTGTTGTAATGTGCTAACTCCAGGAATGTTAGTCACAAAGCAGAACTTGATTATCCTAGCACATTACAAACACAGAACAAGATGACACTTTCAGGCTGCTGAGAGTACAATAATATAACTTTGGGAAACACGTACAGGTACAGTTTGATACACCTCCATGGCCTTTCAACACGGTCCTGAGCTGATAGGGGTGTGTTAATTACAACACTCAGAAATAGTCTGCAAGCATCATAAGCTCACTCCTCTCCTTACTCCAACACTAGCAGCAAATATATTGCCTCATTGTTCAATTGTGCTCTGTGGGCAAGTGCAGCCAGAGTGTTAAATGCATAATCCAACCACCTGCTCGGGTGATAGAGAGCACTGTGGTTCCATGTAGCCTGAGGAGGAATGTAGAGGTTGCTTTAATGCATCTGGAGCAGGTGTAGATTCAAAATCACAGACTAACCCTAGAGCACCAATTTACTATATGATGCATTCCGCATGCAAATAAGGATTTGGTCTGTCCTATTTATCTGTCTAGATATGTTTTAAAACTAGGAATCTTACAATGTTGTCTATGAGAACATTACTCAGAATCACAGGAAGAGAGGTCTGGGGTTTCTGAGTTGAGCCTTGTGGCTACTACAGGCAACGGTATAAAATAATCCCCTTCATAAACTGGTCAAGCTCTGCTTCAAAAATTATTCTTACTGGAAGGCTGTACCACAAAGTCAGTGTTAGGAGGGATGTTTAATGGCTTCAAAGGTTAGTAACTTTATTCAGTTTTCAGCCTAAATTTATACATGGCCTATTCAGACTCATTCTATCAACAATTTCCTTTGATCTACCTAATTATCTTCCAGTCTGTTTTTTACCCTCAAATGTATTTACAGATGGCAATCATCTCTTTTCTCAGTCTGCTTTTCTAGACTTAATGGGACAAGTTTTCAAACTCTTCTGAGAAGCTAGCCTATTACCTACACTATTCTAGTAGCCATTTCCTGAACATATCTTCATTTAAATTAATTTTGTTTAACACAGGAAACCAGATGCAAATGTAATATTCCAATATATCTAATGATACTTTGTAATAAACCTTTAATATCTCTTCATGTCTATAGGAAATACTTCCTTTGATATCACTAGGCCTGCCTGCACATCTTTTCCATTTTGTCTTCTTTTACTACTTAACATTCCTTCACTTACACAAAACTACTTCATGAAAATCTTTTTCACCTCTGTCAGTTAATGAGCTTTGATATTAGTTACACATACTTACAACTTTGTATGATTCAATTCAGTTAGGTTTCTTTTACATGAGTTCTAGGATATTTACATCCTCCCCCATACTGGAAACTCTTCGCAATGCTGTGGCATCAGGTAATTTCACTGACATACATATACAGAATATACGGCAAGTAGAAACTTTGTACTAACATCATTACTGAATAGAATGCATCACAAGAACCATTCTAGAGGACTCATCTAATAATCTTTCAACCTGACAGTTACCTCTTCAAATCAATCCTTGCCATCTCCTATAAAAACTGGCCCTATCCACTTTTTTACCAACCCCTACATTCTCCATCATGTTTACTACATTTAATACAAGAACAGGAATATAGATTTTCTTTTCCTAAGTCAGTTACTAGAAAGCTATCAGATTAGTCTGTACAATCTGGCTTTGCTAAATTGTGTTGAATTTTATCAAATTTTTCATTGATTTTCATGACCTAAATAGGAAAGAACATACAAAGCTGTTCTAAGTTTAGCATGCTATTTAGCTGAAACTATGGGCTGCAACATATTTTCTCTTTTCCCATTACATGAACTTGCTGTATACTGCTTCAAAGGTGTGACCACTGACTTGATGGATGTGCTAGAAGCTTTATTTAGTATATTTAAAATTCTAGGAAGGAAATCACCTGCTATCTCACAACTTAAATGTATTTTGGACTTTTGAAATTTTCCTTGCTCATATGTTCTATTTCTCAAAGATTTGCTGCTTAGCATTTAATCTATATTCAAAATTCTGTTCCTTAAGAAATATGAAGTCAAAATACTAGTTTGAAGATGGCATAAAATCAATAATTATTTTTTCTCACTAGATAGTGCTTGCAAACTTGTTTCCCATTCTTTATGCTTAGGAAAGAAACCTATAATGATTGGGTTTTTTTTTTTTTTTAATAGGAAGGTCTTCATATTGGCTTTTGCCAATTCTCACTTCTCTATAAAATACTGACCTCCCAGAAGTAATTTTTGTGATGGGTCAATCCCTTTTTCTACTCTTAATATTCTTTCAGGAGTATCTATCTTCCCCCACTTAAGGCCTAGGATCCTTCCTTGTATCTTTTTTCCCCACTAAGTTGCAAAACCCATTCAAAGTCTTTTGAAGTTTTCATTTCCAGTGTTGACCCATGCCACTTAGCTCAGTAACTGGTTCCTTTGGTTTCCTAGAGTTCCCCCTTTATACACTAAGAAACGTAATTAAAATATTTTTATTTCAACAATTGACATGATAGGACTTGGTCCTAAGTTCTTTGTTAAATTCAGGTCTTCTGTAATATCTTTATTAGTAAGGTCTAAAATATTACCATTTCTTTCTGTTTCAGTCACTGTCTGATAAAGAAATATATTGGCTATGAAATTCACAGGTACCTAGTATCTGTTATTAGCACCACATGTCCTTCAGATAAAGATGTTATGTCTCTTGTACAATCCCCAGCATTACTTCTGTCAGTAACAACAAATAATAAAAGTGAAACAATCATCACCAAATTCAGCAAGAATAGGGGGATATCAATAAGCAAAGTCATAGTGATACAGATGAGAAAATAATTACTAGCATCATTCTGTGTATTTTTAAAGATCAATAACACACTGGAAACAGGCTAAAATGAATGCATTGAAGTTAAATATCCCATAGGCCAGTTTCCCCATTGCACATGTACAAAATTGTTAAATTTAATATTTACAAAATATTTGCATAGAAACGTGAAAAATAATGCAAATAATAATATAGTTGATCAGAACACAAAACCAACACAGGAGAAGTCTCTGTCTGCTGTGGTTTCTGTGAGCTTTTCACCCTGTCCATACTACGCTGAATAATTTTAAGGTCTTTTTCACTTGATTGCATTTATGAAACTACATCTATCAGCTCCATCAGCAGCCTAAGTTCTAATTAGCCTATATCACTCTTTATTAGGGCCATATCCACCATCCATTAGTAGCTCTGAAGAGCCTCCTATTGACTTTGTGAGGCTTTGGATGAGTTTATGAGTGTGTGCATAAAGCAAGAATAACATGCCATCTATTGTTTTCTCTGATTGTCTGACTTCTACTCTCTACCAATTCCTTTACAATTTCGGGTGGGTCACTTTTCTGTTTTCTTTTTTTTTTTTTAAATTTTATTTTTCAGCAGCTGCAATAGCATTCTCTTCTTTGCTACCTCTGTAAAGTTAAAATAGTACAAAACATTGTCCTCTCTCTAGCTTATTTTCATATTTATCAGGTTTATAGTTTGCTTTCTTTTTGTTAGTTAAATGGTCACATACTACTGTATGAGAGGAAGCACTATTCTCTCCTGTAAGTATGACAGGACAGTGGTTTTAGTTAGCATAAAGACAGCAAAAAAAAAGATTGACTGAATTTGGTCAGTTTGCAGGTTTAACAGAAATGCTACTAAATTATTTTAAAAAAATACTACTGATTCAATAGGCTTTTTGCAAGGAAACTTTACTGCTGAGTGCTTTACTATTTAACTGATACATTGCAAAGATAAAAGGAATGAGAGGGAAAATAAATGAAGAAAAAAACCCAATAAAAAGAAGAAAGGGAAGGAAAGTTACAGGCACTTCTCTATGCTTTATGACACTGGAACAAAATAATTAGAAAGAATGGTTTCTCCATACATTGAAGTTTGCATACTGGTTTAAATTATTCACTGAGTTAATGTCTATTTTCTCAATATATCCAGAAGAATGAACTGTTTTGTCAAACAATTTAGTGCTACTACAACAAAATGATTTAAGAGTGACTTACTTTTTCACTCAGTCTTGCCTGTGTCTAATGCCTTCAAACTTGGTTCCCAGCAGCAGTACAAACAAATCAGACTCTACCTTGCAGCACAGAGATGTTCACTCAAAAACCACAATAAAAACCATATAAAATCAGCTCCCATTTTCTGCAGTAGTCTCTTCAAATTGTTGATGACATCATTCTTACCACCAATCAATTAGATGACAAATATCTGACTGGGTTTTCCACAGTATAAATGTTAGAGATCCCAGATGTTGTGTGATGGGGATATACTGCCCTTTTTTACATCCAAAGAGAATTCTTATATATGCTTTCCATGCAGCACTTTTGTTTCAAAGCATACACTATTGTCTATGATGCAAACACTGTGACCTTCAAATCCCTGAAATGCTTTGCAGTGCACTTTTAAAAGGCCTTGCTGTTGGAGGAGAGGTTTGGAACAGTTGTTCTGATCAATAAAACAACTCATATAATTTCCCAAAAGTGCTTTGGATACTGCCAGAAACTCTGAAAATTAATCTGAACAATCTCCTGGATGCGTTCAAGTTAGAAATGTCAAAAAGAAAGACTTAAATCTATCTCTTAAAATTTCTAGCAAGATTTGCCTGCCTGGTATTACTGTATTGTAGCAATGATGCAAAGGAGGATTCTTTTATTTAGAAATGAAAACAAAGCCATATTCCTTACTCTACACCAGACCAGGAGTCAGTAAATGAAGTATCATATATAGCATTCTGAATAACAATTTTAGCAAATCTTTCGAGTACTGAAAAACTCAGCAATTCAAGGAGAGATAATCCACTGAAGCTGGAAATATAAAGAGATCTGAGATCCAGTTTTCTACTCAGTCACTGTTCTCTGGATTTTAGATTGAAAATTTTAAAATGCAAAATATCCTAGTATTCCCTTAAAACAATTTCTAGTCTACCTGGGAAAGATTAACCACCTTGGGCTACAGAAATAAGTTTCCTCTAATCTATTTATTTCCTGGTCCTGATGACCGCAAACTGTTGACTCCACAGGAGCTTTTCTTTCCTCTTGCTCCCTTTAAAGGAAGGCTCAAACATCTCCATATCATTTGGATGCAAATTGCCTGGGGATTAGAGTGTTTTCTTAGGAATGGGAACTTTATTCATAGCTCCCCAGGTTAAGATCTCAATCACCCATGTCTCCAACTGAATGGTGGAATAGGAACAGATAGGCAGTTTCCACTTGTCTTTTCTTCCCTCCGTATTAAATGAGCAGGTTCAAAGTGTGACTCAAATCCAGAGACATCATGTTCTTAAATCTCGTATGGTACCAGTTGAAAGACAAGTGGTGGTCTCTGAGCAGCAGCACTCTCAGGAAAGCACAAGGGTGGAATTAAGGTCACCAGTATTAATAGCAGTGCTTTCTGAATTGCAAAGGGATCCTGTGTTATCTAAATTGCCAGACACTTTTTTAGAGTTGGAAGCCTGCATTTCATCCATGTGGCTGTTTTGGCCATCTAAGTCCCTTTATGAATCTGAGCCACAAATACCACCTTTAAAAAAGGAGGCTGCTCCCTTTAGCCCAAACATGGAGAAGATAAATTCATCATTATATTATCCAGGTGACTTGTTGCCTTTACTGGAGGACTTGTTAAATATCCATATAAATAGTATCCTCTAAGGCTAAACTTTGAGATGCTTTATATACAGCTATGATCCTTAATGTTGCTTTTTGTTCATAGATGTAACAGCTTTTCTGATAATGTGACTGATATTTACAAGACAAGCACATGTGGGATAAATGGATGTTTTGGAATCCTTTACTTTCTGGAAAGCTTAACTGAAAAAGCAACACACACTAACCCTGTGAACCAATTTACCAGGTATCTTCATGGATGCATAACTTTGCTTTTTACTTACTATTAAAATTATTTTATTAGTGAATTCTTACACTGTAACATCTTAATTTTATTTATTCAGACATCTGCTCACAGCTTGAGCATAGAACAGCTCAGAAATCTTTCATCCCAGACACTAGAATATCTGGGCAGGA
>JANHGN010018424.1:22365-48617 GCA_024605025.1 Megaceryle maxima
TAGTTTTGGAAAAGTTCATCTTTCCAGTTTTTTTTTTTTTTTTTTTTTTTTTTTTTTTTTCCTTTTTTCTTTTTCCTTTTTCTTTTTTTTTTTTTCTTTTTTCCTTCAATGTTTATAACCTATAGCTGCTTCAGTGAAGGAAGGTTTCTCCAAAAGCCTCTCTTAAGCAGAATAGACAGCTAACAGATTCCTAGTTGGGGAAAAAAAAAAAAAAAAAAAGTGTTGGATAAGCAGTGCTAAGAGCAGAGGAGCACCCCTGTGTTACTATATCCATCCCTGCGGTGCATTTGTATTCATATAGAGTGGGGTTTCCCTCTAAATGCTATAGAAAACTGCTGAACCAAAATGTGCTCTGCATGAGCAAAAAGATTTGACTGTGTAAATCAAGATGTGTGACCAGGCTGTAGAGCACCATAAAAACATAGGTAAAATGTATGTCATGGGTATTTAGTGACTGTTGTTGTAAATGGGTATCTTGCATTCACGATTTGAAAACAAAGTTTCAAGCTAATAATTCTCTGTCTTAGGTTTTATCATGTTTTAATTAAAACTTCCTAAAGCAAGCATAGATTAGTACATGCAATAGTAAAAACATGCCTAGAAATTAGGTAACTGTAGAGTTGTGTAAATTTTATTGTAAAGAGGTGGTCAGAAGTAGATTTCAAATATATATGAAAAAGCTTAATCTTGAGAAGACTGACAATATTTATTTCAAAGCTGGAAAGAATGGATGGTCCCCATAAATGTAACAAAATAAGGAGAACCTTCGAACTTCTCATCTATTTCTAAGCAAAAAATTAGCTATTTAAATAGTTTGTACAACTTGAACAATCAAAAAAAAAAAAAAAAAAAGCCTGAAAACTGTGACTTGCAAAAACTCATCGGAGTTCTGCACTAATGTAAGAAACAAACCTCTGCTTATTGAGCCAAAGTGTATGCATTCACATGTAAGCAAAAATTCACTTTTTTTTCCCATATATTTCAAGACACGGCTGTGTAAGACTACTTCATAAGCTGCAAGGGTAAATAGTCTTTAAAAATACTATCTTTTAAAATATTATCTTTGGAAAGCGTAGCTCAATTGACAAAACAAGAACTATGTGTTGGATTAAAGACCATTTTGCTGGCATCCTCAACGACCTTCAATAAAAAGTACACACCAGGTGTGCTTTGAAGCTTTTTTTTTTTTCCTGAGACTAGTATGGAATGCTGTTTCTTCTTTTCCATAGTGTCAATCTTGTGATCACATTTAATCTGGAAAGAATAAAACTGCTTTTGCATTATTCTTTTACTTACGTTCACTCCCAGGACATATACTCAAGAAAGAGTAGACTGAATAACATTTTTGTAATTAAGATGCATGCAACATCTTTGCAAAGACATCATCAACTAAATATATTCTGTTTTCTTTAGATCAATGAACTGAGCCATGTTCAAATCCCTGTTATGTTGATGCCAGATGATTTCAAAGCATACTCAAAGATAAAGGTGGACAATCACCTTTTCAACAAGTAAGTACAAGTAACAATTCTTTGTAGAAGTGGATAGTGGCAGTAATTATTTTTATGAACTACTGTGAACTCTGTTATTTTGCAGTTCATGGGACTGAAGTTTTCATGATTAAGTTAATCCTGTGATAAACATAACCATCTGTGCTGTTCTGAAAAGCAACAGCAAGGGCTGCTGGGTAGTGTTTTTCCTCCATATGGTTTATTATTGCCTTATGAGTATCTTACATATTGAAAATGATCCTTTCTTGGTGTGATTATTTATGGCTGATGTAAGAATTTTTTGGGGTATTTTTAAAAACATAAATTCATGTGCATATACTTTTTAATAAATGAAATATTTGAACAGGAATGAGAATTTAAAGCATATATTAAAGCTGAATAATGTTCTGGGGTTTATAATCATACCAATCATATAGAAGTATCCAAAAGCATTAGCATCATTTAATGTAATATCCACATCTCTTAAAAATAGAATACTCCTTGAACAGTATGTACAGACATACAAAACTATTACTGCTATATTGTGTATAACCTGATTTTTATTCAAGAATATGTTGGAAAAAGTAAGAATTCTGCTTCTTTGGGTCTTCTGTTCAGTGGCAAAGGTCAAAATAACCTTTCTCACTGTAAGTCTGAAATTAACACTAGGATGTCAAAATTAGCTCTGTACTGAAAGAATGAAATTATCATGAAGCTTTGGCACTGTCAGTGCTTTCTGATGTTACAGATGGTGTAGTAATTCTCATATAATCCAACCTAAGATTACACCTTTAAAGCCATTTTAGGGAAAGCACTGTTTTCTGCTTTTGAGTCAAGGTTACAAAGTCGTCAAACTATAGTTTGTGTTTATTTCATCCAGTTATGTTGTAGCTTGTTATAAACAAATATGTATAGATTTATTAAATGTTGTAAAGAAAAAGAAAAATAACATCATGAGACCAAATCTCGTTTAAAAAAAAGCATTAAAAGTGAGATTGTAAATCTCCTTATCCTCTGCTTTGTATGGACAGAATTGACCGAATACTCATTACATATGCAAGTGAATGAAGTTGATTTGGTTTTATATTCTTTCAGAGAAAACATGCCAAGTCATTTCAAATTTAAGGAATATTGTCCAATGGTTTTCCGTAATCTAAGAGAGCGGTTTGGAATTGATGATCAAGACTTTCAGGTAAGTTTGCTTTCACAATGCCTAAACTGGTGATGTATACGGATTTTAAAGGTTAGTAATGCTGCAGTTGTGAACAAGCAGGCCTATATGCTGAAATAAAGGTTTTTTTCTCTTAGTCTTCCTCCAATTTATACAAGAATAAAATGACAACATTCTTTCTCATCCTTCTCTCACCTGCAAGCAGAACATTTCTGTTTTACCTCTTTGCCTGCTCTAGCTGTCTTCTGGTTCCTATCCTTCTGGTATCTTTAGTCCTCCATGTTTCCCATTAGAGTACTTCCCAGTTACAGGCTGTGTTGTTAAACCTGTGGGGTGATACCTCTCGTAACAGGAAGAAAAGATTCATGTCTGGACCCTACAGGCAAGAGATACCATATTCCAGTGGGTCACTTACACAGAGTATTTGTTTCAGTGGTGTGCCTGGAAGATGTGGTTTCTGAAACAACCACAGCCCTGGCCACCCCACCCCCCCTTCTTTTTTTTTAAAAAAAAGTTCTTTTTGTTTAGAAAAGTGACCTGTAACCTACCAACTTCATACTGCTTCATCATGTCTCCTTTTCCTGTTGTTAAGAGGATCTGGAAACACAATGCTTGCATAGAGCACACACAGCAAAATAGGAACTTGCTCTAGATTTGGCAGGACTGTTCCTTGCAGTCAAAGCTTTGTTTTTGTCTTTGCAAAAAGAAAGTTCTTGAACTCTGCTTCAGTCTGATTTGCCAATATTCACTGACAATTCCCTTTTCCGTTAACAGTTGGTTCCTAAAGCCCACTGTTTCACTCACAGGGATAACTCCTGCAGTCACACTGTAAGATGTCCTGTCCTAAAGAGCACTTGCTGTGTGACCTAGCACCTTCCTGTCGTGCATTTTGATGTGGGCTGCATTTGTAGCCTGTTACTAAGATATATAAAGAAAATATATTTAGTAAATGGTTTCAAGTAGCTAAAAAAATTGTACAAGAAGCATTTGTACAAAAACACTCCTGTTCTTGATACATAGAGCAGACTGAACACTGCAGTCAAAGTCTACATTGAAGTCCAACTGTCTTCTTTACCAATTTTCCCCTTTTCAATACCAAGCAATGTGTTAGAAATGCATTAGAGGGGTTAAAGCGTGCTTGCAGGAGTGTAGATGGGGATTAGTTTATGGATCTCTGTACGTTGCCACTAGCAACTTTGGTAAGACATTTTGCCAGTAGTTGGAGAAGAGGGTTGGTTTGGTTTCTTTTGGTAGACCTGTTGTGATCCTATCCCATGATTTTTCATTAGCCTATTTACTGATTACTGTTGAAGAGGAAATACACCAAGACTCAGTTCAACAGTTAAAACAGTTACATTAAATTGTATTTCTGGTTTAATTCTCTTGGTGGACCGAAGGGCATCCTACTGTTTGAGAAGTTACTTGATCCCTTCATACAAAGATTTCCTTTTCCTTGACAAAGGAAGAGGGTCAATGTGTCAGAGGAAGGACATATGAATGCTTTTAAATTTAAAATTATGGTGTTGGTTCATGCTTGCTGTCTTGTAGATGATGGGATGATTACTAGGCAATCAAAGTTACATTTCAGTAAATATATATTAGAAAACTTAAGATGCTGCAAAAATGCTACATTCCACAGCACTGTGAAAGGTTTACATCTGCACTGCTGTTCTATAACAAAAATTCCTCTTGTAACTGTTACACTCCTGTTTGGATTTATTAATGATATCAATAATAAAGCAATGTTAAAGGACTGTCACTAAGCATCCATATTTTCAGATTAAAACCAAAAATATGTGTTTGTAGCTATGCATTTTGGGATTTTTTTACAATGTAATGAAACAACAATCCAAAAGAAGGAAAAAGTAACCAC
Source organism: Megaceryle maxima (assembly GCA_024605025.1). NCBI lineage: Eukaryota > Metazoa > Chordata > Aves > Coraciiformes > Cerylidae > Megaceryle > Megaceryle maxima. The sequence continues at coordinate 26,900 of JANHGN010018424.1, forward strand.
ATCCTGTTTTTTAATTCAACAAAATAATGTGTTAGAAAAAAAATCTAAAATGTTATTTAGTATTTCAAGTATATTTAGCAAAAGAAAAATAAGATAGTTAATACTAATTTTGATCTTGGGGAAGGCAATGTCTGCATTCACTACTCTTTCTTCCCTCCACCCATCTCTGAACTCTTATTCTATGGAAATGTTCTGATAATTTCTTAAGTGCTCAAAGTACTAACACATTTTGAACAGTTTCAAACTTACATTATTTTTACAGAAATATAGAAACAAAGTCAAGTCATGCCATGTGAAAGATAGGGATTATCCCTATTAAAAGTAGAAGTTACTTTCATTTTAATGTTACATTTTTTGTGATTTAAAAAGGGAATCTAATGTGACAAAAGGAGACTGGTATATACTTTTTTCGGAAAATATTTTTCTTCAAGGAAGCTATTCCAGTGAAAGTTGGTTAAAATAATTGTCTTACACTCAGAGCCAAATGTGAATTGGAAAAAGCCACTGTTAAACTGAGAAAAAGCTTATGGAAGAGATAGCAAATAACTTTCTCTGGATAGTTTTTCTTATATAATGATTTTCAGGGAGTCCTAATCAATTGTGAACAATGTCATTCTGAATATTGAGCAAGGTAGGATTGGTTTAGATAAATAAACCCAATTATCTTGTTCATTAGTCAGACACATCAGTTTAAATCAAGCACAACATTCATTTTAAATGTTTTTGTTTTCAGAATGCTCTGCAGATACCTTTGAGTTGTTTCAGAGGGGTGATAATACTTACTCATAAGGAAGGACTAAAAAGAACACTACCTCATGAAAAGAATTTGGTAGTGTGTGCTCTAATTACTGGGCTATACTAATTTTAATTCTTGACATTGTTACTTTATGCAAAAATTTGGTGGACTGCTTAACACGTAGGCTTAGTCACATGTGGTATGGTTAATATAGGGATCTTCTTTAACAGAGATCTCCTCTTATCCCTGAAGAGAGATTTAAATCTCATAATGTGCAGATTTTTTCCTTCAAGTAGCCCTGACTTCAGAGTCAGGGGAATTCCTTGAATTACATATGGTTTGTACTTTACAGGAAGCTATTTCTAGTAAGGGCAATTACATTTCCAATAATGGACTCCCTCCCTTCACATGATGAAAACCAAATCCTTTTTTTGAGGCTTCTTTGGTAATCTTTCCTACATCTGCTTGTCTTTCATAGCTAGTTGGGTATGTCAGAGAGACATTTTGGTTAGTACTCAACTAGGATTAAAGTGTCATGGAGCTGCACTGAGTGGGTTTTCTTTGGTGATTTGTTCTTTATTATGGACATCAATGTAGAAAATACAATATGAAGTCAGTTAAATCTTGAGTTTTATTTAAAAGTTGCCTATAGAAACTTGCTATGACAAATTTAGTCTTCAATCTAGGTTAAGAAACTTTGTTCTTATGTAAAAAAAGTTTCTTCTTTTGGCCACCAGTCTTTCCTTCTTGGTAATCATATAATACTGAGATATTTATTGCATAAAATGGCTGGTTTTTCTTAGAAGGGAGAAAGACAAGGCATGATTAGCAGTATGAATCGATCATATTTGAATAACAGAAAAAAATTAAAACCATTTTAACCACTTCTGTAGACTATAAATTATCAAAGGAAAAGAGATGATTGTTTTGCTTTGTGCTGCTGGATGTTACAAGTAAATACATATGGATCTTAGATTGAAGATAATTTTTTTGTGTCACCATAATTCCACAAGCCAGAGCATTAATGACAGATTTTTGCTTTGATAGGGTAAATTATCTTGATCTTTTAGTTTTGGTAGTGTCTTCTTACTTCATTGAAAAAGAATCCTTAACTCTTAAGGTCTTCCTAACATCAACAGGGAAATACTTGGGCACATTAACTGTTTCTAGTAGAAAAGAATTGATTAGAAAACAGATCTAACAAAGTAAATCCCTCACTCAAGTCCTAAATTAATTTTTAATTTCTGCATTCCCCCTCAATTTTAGACATTGGTTATGCAAAGGGTGTTCTATGGAGAGTCCTCCATTTTCCCAAAATATATGGGATAGCTGTTTTAACTTCAGGAGTTTCTTCTCAAATTGGTTGAACTAATTTGTTATCTTCCAAAATCTTCTGTCAGAAGAATTACAGGACGAGCTTTTGTAAACTGGAAAATTATGAGAGATTAACAGGCGAGCAACTACTTTAACACCCCCCAACAAACTCTAGAAAAATGGAATCTACTACTGTTTTAAATGCTTCTGCTGCTGTTGCTCTGGAAAGGGAAGCTTATTTTACTATGCTCCAACACATCTGTTCTTGCTTAAAGTTATTGCTGAATCGTACATCTGGATTCTGCTAGGCCAAAGAGGCAGACTGGGTTCTTGCCCAGTAAAATACAATTGCTCATACCAGAGGGCACCAATGTCCAAGTGAACCTAATGAGCATTCAGCTGGGGATGGGGGAGAGCATATCTGATTTCCCTTAAAGTTTTAGTATTTGGTGTAATAGGAGATGTGCTCAGCTCTGACTTTGCCTGTCTGAAGGAACAGTTTGTTCAAGGTTCTCTGCACAGGACAGAGAATTCATAAAGAACTTTTGATGGATGGTCCATAAGCTCTTTCTAATTTAGAGATGCTTGCTGTTTCTTGATGTGCATTTTTCTGTATAAAAAGATTTAAATCTAAAATAAATATTGAGAATTCCTGCTTTTAAGCATTTTCTCTAGTAACAAACCGTATTAAAGCAGTATCTTTCACTTTTCCTGATATGAGTGTCTCCTTGCATTTTGGTCTTTCTCACAGCTTTCTGTACAGAAGGATTTATAGTCCAGGCTTTAATACAGCATCAGGAAAGTAATGCAGATTCTAGGTTCATTTTTCAGATGTCAGCCTTTACTATAATTTTCTTTTTAAGTATATAAACTTCGCCAAAATTCTTGTCAACCTATGAATATTTCTGCTCACTTTATATGACTTATCTAATCCAAAGAGATCATATTAAGAGCTTAAAAACTTACAGTCGAAGGAGATGTTTCTTCAGACAAATATTAATCGGAGTGCTCTGCTGGTGCTTCTGCACTGAAATTCATGTCTCCATTTTTTGGCCTTTGGTTTGGGAAGGAACGAGCAACCTCTAGTATCAAAGTACAGACAACAAAGTCAGCAATAAATATGTCAGCAACAACTATGTTAGGAGTTGGATCTTCTTCCTAAGACATTATGTTTTCATTGAGTGTTTAATAAAATGCATTAAAAAATCCTGGAAGTGAGAACAGTCTTGAAAATTCCTGTGCTGGTGATTTTAGCATGGTAAGTCTGTTAGTATATGAAATGTTCTTGAGCTCACCTGTAAGGTGAGGTTCCTGCAACAAAGTATACAGTTTGTGGATCTCAAATGGTCGTTGACACCAAGATGTGCAGAACTGCTGATGTCTTGTTTGATGTGGGCATAGGAAATTAGCAGTAGTAAGCTGTTGAGCCAGCTGTAATAACAAAAAAAAGTGACATTTGTGGTCTTTCCAACATATAAAAAGGGAAGTTTGCAATCTGAGTATTATGTTCTAGGAGTTGGTGCCTTAAACAAGAGCCCAAATAAGAATTTAGTGACCACGCGACTTAACCTTAGCATGTGTGGCAACAGAAATTTTAACCTGTGGTTTCTCTTAGTTTTCCTGAGAGAAAGCATACACTTTGCCTTGCTTCCAGCAGTTCCTTGCCTAAACTAAGTATCATTCACAAGTGGGTCTTCAAACTAGAAAAGAGTAATTTAGCATGTGCTGGCAAAGTCAAAACAATGAGCTGATAGGTGCTCCCTGAGCTCTTATGGAGATAGCTGCTGAAAGTGAGGTATCAAACCCAGCTTTGCAGAGCTGAAGGGGAGAGGCTCCCAGAAAGAGCCCTAACTCTTTCCAAAGCAAGTGCATGCCAAATCCAGACTTAGTTTCAATAGGGTAACTTTATTTAGGAAAGAATCACATGTTTTATTCATTAAACTCTCATTTGACCAAGTCAAGGAACCAATAATCTTTTTCCTAAAAGGACAGTTTACTGGAAAAAAAAAAAAAAAATTAGTTTTGCTGTTCTCTGTCAAAGATTCCTCTCTCTCTCACTGGTGTAATTGCTCCCTGAATACAATTTGCTTATAAATGTTCATGGGTGTCCAGAGTGTGCACATCCACATCTTAGCAAAATCACAGAAGTGACTCTATCTCTGATGGGTGCACCTCAGGACCAGTGGTGTCCCATTTTCATCTTTTGGAGGTCCCATGACATTCAACACAGCTCAAAAGACCTGATAAGAAACCACCGTGCAGTATTGCCCATGCAGCTGCCAAAGGCAAGGGGAGGTCATGCTACTGACTGTGCTTGTAGCATGTGTTACGGGTCAGGTATGCTTTGCTCCATGCCAGACTTAATTAAACGTGTCAGTGTCAGAAGTTAGTGTTTCCTGATCGTGTTTCCTCATCAGTGTTTCCAGTCATGAACCTGCTCAATGGCAGTGGTAGAATGCACAGTGCCACCATACAAAGTAAACTCAGAAGATTTTCCTATCCACTCCTTTATGACAAAACCAGACATCTCTGATGCTACTGTTGTTACATTAACACAGTAGTGCTTTGCCTTTCTTCTCTCTAGAAATCACTGGTAAAACACTGTCCTGAACATGATCCCAGAACTGCGCTGTTTGTCTTAGATAACAGCAAAAATTTTGGAGCATCTATGTCCAGTTGTATGACACTAAGTCTCTCCAGTGTGCTTCTTAATCAGTTATCCAGGTCTAATTGTTCATATCCATACGATTCCTCTTGTAAAAAGAAAAAAAAATATGGTTGGTGGGAATAGATTTGGTTTACATGACAAGGTTTTCATACTGGGAGGCCTGCAGGGTTGGCTTCTGGGAGAAGCTGCTATAAACTTCCCCTATGTCTGACAGAGCCAGTGTCAGCTGGCTCCAGTATGGACCTGCCACTGGGCAAGGCTGAGCCCATCAGCAATGGTAGTAGCTCCTCTAGAATAACATACTTAAGAAAGCTGGGGGAAACCCATGCAATTGCAGCTGGAGAGAGGGAGTGAGAATGCAGACACCAAGGCAGGCCAGTGAGGAGGGAGAGTGAAGAGGTGGCAGAACAGAGACTCCCCTCCAGCCCGTGGTGCAGCAGGCTGACCTCTTGCAGCCCATGGAGGTTAAGGGTGGAGCAGATATCTACCTGCAGTCCGTGGAAGACTCCACACAGGAGCAGGTGAATGCCTGAAGGAGGCCGTGACCCTGTGGGAAGCTCATGCTGGAGCAGGTTTGCTGGCAGGACTTGTGGCCTTATGAGGGACCCATGTTGGGCAGTCTGTTCCTGAAGAGCTACACCCTGTGGAAGGGATCCACACTGGAGCAGTTCATGAAGAACAACTACAGCCTGGGGGTAGGACCCATGCTGGCGAAGTTCATGGAGGACTGTCTTCCATGGGAGAGACCCTGTGCTGGAGCAGGAGAAGAGTTTGAGGAGTCCTCTCCCCTGAGGAGAAAGAAGCAGTAGAGATGATGTGATGAACTGACCACAATGCCCATTTCTCTTTCCCCTGTGCCACAGAAAGGGAGCAGATAGAGGAACAGAGAGTAGAATTATGCCCCAGGAAGAAGGGAGGGGTAAAGGGAAGGTGTTTTAAGATTTAGTTTTTATTTTACATTACCCTACTCTGATTTGATGGTAATAAATTCATTTTCCTAGGTTGAGTGTTTTGCCCATGACAGTAATTGATGAGTGATCTATTTGAGTCCTTACCTCAACCCAGGAGCCTTTCATTATATTTTCTCTCCTCTGTCCTGCTGAGGAGGGGAGTGATAGAGTGGCTTTGGTAGGCACCTGGCATCTGGTCAGGGTCAACCCAACACAGGGGAGCTGTAAGTTTGTCATCATGAGGAGCCGTGCGCGGGCCAGGCAGTACCACTGTAACTGTTGTCAGAGAAGAACAGCCAGACCATGTGTACATAATTTTCTAACAGAGATGAACCACTGCCAGGTTTTTCTACTGACCTATGATTTCAGTCATCACAGAGCATCATCTGTGCACTTGTTTTTGCCTATTCATTCATGCAGAGCTTGCCCAGAGGCAGTCTTAAATAGCTGGGGATGTGATCTGATTTGTCTTTAGGGTATGTTGGGCTCGTGAAGCTCATTTTGGAGTTCCGTGACTTTCAGATGAGATCACGGTACCAGAAACCGTTGCTTGTCTTTGTCCAGACATTGTGAAACGGGAAAGATGTGAATCGATGAGAAGTCATTAAGCTAGTTGGTTTGAAAGACTACTGTTCTAAAGCTCTCCATGCTTCATCACCAGAATTTTCCTGTTGCCCTTTTCTTTATTTTAGCAAAAGCTCTGACTCGGTGACAATTTAGGATCCCTTTTTAGATCAGTTGCATGAAGTATTTGTATTGCATCCAACACATAGCTCACGTGTTCAAAGTTTCTAAAATATAATTTTGTCTGCTAAAGTAGCAGTTAGAAAACAAGGACATTTACATTAGATGTGTAAGAGATTAGAATGAGCTAATTAAATTGACCTTTAAATCTCTCCACCTTCTTGGAGGCTGTGGCTAATCCTTGGCCTCCCACTGTGGAGATAAATATCCATGCTGTGAACGTTTTAAGCAAAGCGGGCAGAGGAGGAAGAGCCTCACCAGCAGTTCAGCTTTGAAGAGGAAGGCAATACTTTGCCAGTTATAAATACAGCTTGTAATTATGGAGGAGCGAGGGGACAAGCTTTTCCTGTACCTTAGTGGCTCTGCTCCATGTATTTTCCTTGCAAAAAAAATAGTTTAAGTTGTCAAAAATAGCTCCAAACAGCTTAACCTCTTGCTCTCAGAAACAACCAAGGTCTCTCTGAAAAAAAGTTTACTTTGTTTTATATCATGTGTTGGTATAACTAGCATTATCAATAATTGCTGTTACTCTCATTAAAGCCTACTTAAAGTAGGCTGCTATTTTTATTGATCAATGTGCAAGGTAAAAAGAGACTTCCAAAGGCTAAAGCACTAGGTGGTGTTTTAGCTGGCTTCCAAGGACTCTTGAGGATGCCTCTTACAAAGTATTTAGCTTGACATTTTGCGACTTTGATTTTTAAAATGCCAATTATTGTGAGGCTTATAATAAAGCATAAAAATTATGTAAATAGGTGATTAAATAGACAACAATCTATTTAATTGTCAATGAGCAATTGACATTTCATACAGCAAAAAGTTGCAGAAGATGCAAAATCTGTCCAAATGACAAAGTGGGATAAAGGCAAGGATTTTGCACAAAACCCACTTTGATCACCTGGCTTTCTGAGCTTGCCCAAATGAGGTGCCTTTTAATATGCTCAGATGAATAGTTACGTGGCTAAAAACAGTGCCAGCCTACAGAGATAAAGGCTGCATTCAGAGAGATACTAGCTCTGAGAAGGAACAACAGGTCATAAAGGACAAGAATTTAGCACTAGTGTGAGCTCCTGACAAGGAGTAACTGTACCCTTGGTGGATAAATTGGAAGGTATAAAATAAGACCAGAAAAAGCTCCAAACTTTTTTTAAACATCTGCTTATTTTATACATGAAGCAAAAATTATCTATAGTTTTGGGAGCTAGTCATCTTAAAAAAGGATGTTGAAAATCTGGATAGAAAAAAAAAAAAAGTACAAATAAATGGCACCAAGGGTTTTTAAGGACATAGAGAATACCTTGTGTGGGAGTGACAGATTTTGACCTGCTGCACTTGCAAAAGTTAGAACTGAGAAGTGGTATTTGAGCATCCTTGCAGAAAAACAACACGAGATACTTCAGGAAAGAATAAATAAGAATGACTGGAAAAGGAAATAATTCAGATTCAAAATAGGACACCTTTTCAGCAACACAAATTATTAAATACTAAAAAAAAACAAACAAACAAACAAACAAACAAAAACACTACAGGGGCAAATCTTGGTCTTTTATAGTTAGAAAAATCAAGAGTGCATTTCTGGAAGTTGTTCCTTGACCAAAACCAGAGATTGGAGTTAGTTTAGGAATGGCTGGGTGAAATGAACTGGCTTCTGATGGGTAGCAGTTGTGTTGGATTCTAGTATATTAAATTCTGTTGAAGACTTCAGAAAAGCTCCTGTGAACTTCAAAGAATCAGGTGGAACAGGTCCCAAGTGCACCTGTGGGGGGATAAAAAAAAATTTCCTTACCTAATAAATCTCTGTACAAATTGCTGAGAGTTTGGGAAAGAGATGCTGAGGGAAAAGAGTAGGTCTATAGCAAAACTAAACCACATTTCAGTTAATTTGCCTAAAGAATATGCTGTTACTGGGTGAAATTATGTTGTGCAATCTAGGTGTGCTGATTAATTTTTTCTATCAGGAACTAATTGGGAAATTCATAGAATTGTAGAATGGTATGGGTTGGAATGGACCTTTAAAAGTCATCTAGTCCAACCCCCCTGCAGTGAACACGGACATCCTCAATTAAAGCAGGTTGCTTAGAGCCCCATCCAACCTGACCTGGAATGTTTCCAGGGATGGGGCATCTACCACCCCTTTGGGCAACTTGATCCAGTGTCTCACCACCATTATCATAAAAAACTTCTTCCTTATGTCTAGTCTAAATTTCACCTCTAAGTTTAAAACCATTATCCCTAGTTCTGCCACAACAGACTGATAAAAAAACCTGTCCCTATCTTTGTTATAGGCCCCCTTTATGTACTGAAAGCCTGCAATAAGGTCTCCCTGGAGCCTTCTCTTCTTTACGCTGTACAGTTCCAACTTTCTCAGCCTTTCTTCATAGCAGAGATGCTCCAGCCCTCTGATCATTTTTCTGGTCCTTCTCAGGACCTGCTCTGTCAGGTTCATGTCCTTGTGCTGAGGGCATCAGAGCTGGACACAGTACTCCTGGTGAGGTCTCACCAGAGCAGAGGGACAAAATCACCTCCCTTGACTTGCTGGCCATGTTTCTTTTGATGCAGCCTGGGGTGCAGTTGGCTTTCTGGGCTGCAAGCTAACATTGCCAGCTCATGTACAGCTTTTCATCCACCAGTACTACCAAGTTCTTCTCCACAGGGCTACTCTCAATCCTATCATCCCTCAGCCTGGATTGATGCTGTGATTTGCCCCAACCCAGGTGCAGGACCTTGCACTTGGCCTTGTTGAACCTCATAAGGGCCCACCTCTCCAGCTTGTCCAGGTACCTCTGGATGGTATCCCATCCCTCAGGCATGTCAACATCACCACTCAACTTGCTGTCATCTGCAAACTTGCTGAGGGTGCACTCAATCCAACTGTCTATGTCACTGATGAAGATGCTCAACAGCACTGGTCCCAGTACAGATCTCTGAGGGACGCCACTTGTAACCAGTCTCCATCTGAACATTAAGCTGTTGACCACCACCTTCTGGATATGTCAATCCAACCAATTCCTCATCCACTGAACAGTCCATCCATCAAATCCATATCTCTCTGATTTAGAGAGAGATGTTGTGGAGGGTCAAGTCAAAGGCCTTACAAGAGTCCAGGTAGATGACACTTACAGCTCTTCCCTTGAAATACTACTACTTGGTGTAGCTTTTATATATTTAAAGCTGTGTTTATTTTATCAGAAATTAATTCTCTGGTATGGGATAAATTCATTGCAGTTTGTAGCTGCTCAGCAGTGAAGACCAGATGAGTATTTCTTTTCACCTGTTAGTGAAATATAGGTGATATTTTTTTATATTGATTTTATGTAAGGGTGGTGCAACTTCCAGACAGTGATTTCTCGGAGGAAAACTGTTTATGAGAGAGAGGGAGGTATATGAAAGAGAAATTTATCTATTAGAGGTATTTCTGAGTTTGGCATGTTAAATGTGTCTTCAGTTGTATAAGTAATTACACAAGTAATTTAGCGTAGTCTTTGAATGACCTCATAAAAGTATTCACTCTTTTAAAGAACAAAACCTTTTATTTCTCCTGAGACCAAAAAAACAGCAGGCACAAGATTAAAACTTCACAAATGAGAAGTGAATGGGGAATTGGCAGAACATGCCCATGCGGAGCAAGAGACTTGCAGTCACTTGCTAACCAAAGCTGTTAAATGGAACAGGGTATGTGTGGCTGACAGATGTTTTAATTGTGCCAGAGGACCGAGGCGCACTGTGGCAGAGTTGGACAAAGCTGGGAAAGTCTGAAGGGGACAGGGCAGTGTGATTTTTTTTTTTTTTATTTTATTTTTTTTCTTCTTTGAATTTTGTGCTCACTAATGCTATTACATAAGCAGGTGGGTTTTATTAACTTAAGGCTAATGCTCCAACGTTGTACAGCTGGATACATGCTCCACTGGCTCCCAAGACAAGGTGGAAGTGCTCTGTAGTAGCAGTAAGATACGGTAAAAGTGTTGTTAGGTCATCAAATCTGTATCTTTTGGAGGGTTAAGAGTCTGGCAGATTTTTGTCTGTATCTGAAGGATATCCTTCCTGTTCCTGCTTTGTGGCTCATAGATCTGTGCTAAGTGAGAAGTGGCTCGTTTCCCATCTGCTCATATTCCACTTAGTCTTCCCCTAATTAAGAAGCAGAGCCAGAGGGAATTCAATCTGGTATTTGCCATGATCTATCTCTCTCTGTCTCTCCTTTCCCTCTCCCTCAATGCCACTTATATTTTCCTTTCGGAAAAAAGAGATGCTTGAGTTTCATTCTTTATTTCCTTCGTTGTTCACTAGACACCTCACCTAAGAAGGAGATACTGTTGCTGGGGATGGCAATGGGTCTCCCTCAGCCAAGTTTAGTGCTGAACAAGGAAGCAGAGGCAAAGCCCTGTGCTGCTCTCTTTAGGCAGGTTCAGTCAGCTTTTCTTCCAAGGCATTTGTGCACAGATGTCTCGAGTACAACTTACTTTACTCACTTCTTGTACTAATCATCACTTACATTTATCTGTGTTCTGGCAAAAGTCATCTGGATCACAGGAGTGTTTTACCATGTACTGTCTCACAAAAATGCATTTGACAGTTAAGAGGCAAGTCCATCCAGGGCATCCAATAGCAGTCTGAACTACAGAGTGCTCCAATTCTAATAACTGCAGATTTTCAATCTGTCTGATGAGCACTAGTACATAACTTTCTTATTATTGTCTGCATTAAATTAGAGGATTGACTTAAACGTGGGTTAGATAACCCCAGAATATGTTACACTTTTTTACTTATCTAGAATGTCTGAAGTGTAATTTTAAAAGAGATAACCCCACAAACTTTCTGCAGTCTTTGTGGTGCAAAGTGCATTTTGGATGTCACATGTGGTGTTACTGCTATTTTTGCATGATTTCTCAGCAGTTACAGGTTTATTAGTGACTGTGCTTCCAAGTGCAGCATCTCCTTTTTCCATTTTGTGTCTTAACTTACAAGAGAAACATTTTCCAAGAAAGACTCTTTCCACTTCTGATATAAGTACTACTAATTTGTTATTATCCATCAGAGTTGAATGAGGCACAAAATGCTTTGAGTTCTACTTAACAGCCTGGGTCAAACAGCTAAGTTTGCTTCATCTACATCAAAAGGGAAGGATATTAGTGGTTTTAAATTGCCATATTGTTTCACCTTTTAAGCCACTAAATTCTTCTAGTTTGATCCTTTCAGTGAAGCTGTTCCATGATCTTTCTTGCTAATGATGATTTACCAGTGCAAGCCAATTCTTGTCACCTCTTTACTTAAAGAGGCATTGTTGTCATGCTCACTCAACAGTAGATGTATTTTACTGAAGACTTATTCCTAACTATAAACAAATATAACTAGTACAGTTGAGAGGTAAGGTATTTCGTGTGGTACCTGGAAGCTTTACTTCAGAAGGAATTTGAACTTCTCCCTGTTCACAGAAGTGTGAGTTAACCACTGCAAATAAAACCGTCCACAGGCAAAGTTTGGCCATGCATTTATCAGCACAAGAAGGTGGTAATGCAGACCCTAGTAACCAGCACAATATGATGTAAATAGATTTATTTTTTCAGCTTTTAAAACCATACTTATTTAATACACTTATGCAAGTATCAAAAGAAAATACAGTAACTAACAACATTAAATGTCCTCCATGTTCCACTTTCTTGCAGAGTTCGAAGTAACTACTTTCTGTATCTGAAGAGGGCATTATACTGAAAGAGTTACCACAGGAGTGAAGAGTAAAAATAAAGTGTCAAAGAGGTTGTTTAATTAGAGATTCTTTTCATCTTAAACATGTTTAATGTTTAAACAGCTGATCTTAAATTCTAATTTATTACTAGAGTCGGCTGCTGTAGAGAGGTCATTTGGATTACCTGTGCATGTATGGAAAGGTGCTGCTTAGCACCAAGTTGGTTGGTTTATTCTAACAAATTAATATGCATGTGGTAAAATGATAGCTGTATGCATTCTTAATTAAGCTTGACATAGATAACATAATAAAATAGCTATCTACTGAAAAATAAATGCATCACCATTCCTAATCCATTAAAGCATTAAGATGCAGTAAAATGTGTGCTAAATAATTATCTACAGATATATTCTATTGTTAGCATAATTTTGGGTATCGTAGTTGTATTTGCAGATTAACTTATCATTATAGTCAGCAATCAGGCAGAATTCATTTCCATTAGAAAAAAAAGGTATTGCTGGGGGAAACAAGAATGGGTAAAAAGTTAATGACTTTACAAGGTTTCCTCCAGTTGATTTAAAATATGGCTCAACTTATTAATTTCTCTTTGTATCTGACTAGTTTCTGTTTTTTTTTTTTCTGTCTAGTCTGATCTGTAATTAAAGCATGATAAAAGGAGTACAAGTTGATTCAGTCTCTTAGTATAACAGCAGCTGTTATTTCTTCTTAAGTGTTCTTAAAACTTGTTAGTTCTTTTTAAGTTGCTTTCCTGGTCCTACTGGCCACACTATGTCTGATATGGGCCAGGATGCCACTGGCCTTTCTGGGCACACTGCTGGCTCATACTCAGCCAGCTGGCCACCAGCATCCCCAGGTTCTTTTCCGCCAGGTGGCTCTCCAGCCACTCCTCCCCGAGCCTGTAGTGTTGCATAGGGTTGTTGTGACCCAAGTGCAGGACCTGGCACTTCGCCTTGTTAAACTTCATGCTGTTGACCTCAACTCATTGATCCAACTTGTCCACATCCCTCTGTAGAGCCTTCCTACCCTCAAGGATGTCAGCACAACCTCCGAGCTTGGTGTCATCTGCAAAGTTACTGAGGGTGACCTTGATCCTCTCATCTAGATCATTGATAAAGATGTTAAACAGGACTGGCCCCAGTACTGAGCTTTGGGGGACACCACTTGTGACTGGCCACCAACTGGATTTAACTTCATTCACCACAACTCTCTGGGCCAGACCATCCAGGCAGTTTTTTACCCAGCAAAGTGTACGCCCATCCAAGCCAAAAGCAGGCGGTTTCTCCAGGAGAATGCCGTGACAAGTGGCGTCAAAGGCTTTACTAACATCTAGGTAGACAACATCCACAACTATTCCCTCGTCCGCTAAGCAGGTCATAGAAGATCAGGTTAGTCACGCAGGACCTGCCTTTCATAAACCCAAGCTGACTGAGCCTGATTGCCTGCTTGTCCTGTACATGATGCAGGATGATGCTCAAAATGATCTGCTCCATAACCTTCTCTGGCTGGACTGACAGGTCTGTAGTTCCCTGGATCCTCCTTTTGACCCTTCTTGTAGATGGGTGTCACATTTTCTAACCTCCAGTCCACTGGAATTGCTCTGGTTAGTCAGGACTGCTGATAAATGATGGAAAGTGGCTTGGTGAGCACTTGTGACACCTCCCTCAGTACCCTTGGGTGGATCCCACACATCCCCATAGACTTGTGTGTGTCTCGGTGCAGCAGGTTACTAACCATTTCCCTTTGGATTATGGGGGCTCCATTCTGCTCCCTGCCTCTTCCAGTTCATGGGGGATGGGTACCTAGAGAACAATTGGTCTTGTTATTAAAGAACAGAGGCAAAGACAGCATTCAGTGCCTTGGCCTTTTCTTCAGCCTTTGTTACTCTCCCCCACATCTTGCCCCATCATGGGCAAAAAAAATCTGAATAAATTTGTGGGGGTTTTGATGAATTGCTCTATAAACTACATAACTACACACTAGATATTCCTGGTTAACTATGGGATGACAGGAGGTTCCTGGAAAGCAGTAAGATTTTTATTTTACGGCCTAGCACTTAGAAGAGCTCTCCTGTAAATAGCGCTTATGAAGACAAAAGGAGACAGTTTTAATTTAAAAGAGCAAATGGTTATAGGAATGGCATTTGGAAGGTTTGAATTCAGAAGTGGCTGGTTTTGTCCCTTTCTGGCTACAAAATTAGTAACTGAGCTTCAGCAACTGAAAAGTCCAAGGAAGCATCTCCTGTGTGTTATCTTAGTCAAGGCATTGCTCACAATATATTTCATTCATACCAACTACTCCTAGGTCTGAATTTCACTCTAATCTGACAAGGCTTTTGATTAAAAACATTAGAATATACCTTAAGAGTATTTGAAATTTTGGAGAATAATGTTAGGTCAGGTGCTCCTTCCCATCTTCACTCTTTCCTTCCTCCTTCAGAGGTTCAGTGGCAGACTAGCAACTATGCTTTTCTGCAGCTTTTTATGGCAAAACAACTTAAGTCTTCCCCCCAGGTTAATTGCTTTCAAGGTTTATACTGCATGGCTTAGAGTTTGAAGACTAGGGTTCTCTGGAAAAATGCATTCAGAAAACTGTGGTTACTGCTTTATTGCAATAGCTAAGCTCAGAATAATGCCATTTTCTGCTGGGAACAGTAACAAATAATTGCCTTTATTACTATTGCAACTGAATTACAGCTTAACGTAGCAGTAGTTTAATTCGCTACATACACTAATGATTATCCATGCTTTAGATTTTTTTTCAAAACTAAGAATAGTTATTAAATTACACCATATTTTCTAGTTTTGAAATGAGGGTAACTGAATTTGTACAATTTTCTTTAACTTCTATTATCATTTTTTTATCTTAAACTATTACATATATGCCCTGGAAACAAAACCAAGTCATGACTTTAGAACAGAGAAGGGTTCTACAGAGGTTGGTTTCTAGCTTTTTATGATTCAATTTAAAAATTAATGGAGTATTGATATGAAGCATAGCATTTGATCCATTTATGGTATCTGTTCTCTTGAATAGACTTCATCACTGCATAAAAACATCTGTGGTGGAGTGGTGAGAAATGAATTTGAATAGGAAATCTGAAAACAGGTAAAGAAGCAAATAAAGAAAACTGCAGTAATACTTAAATTCCTTCCTCTAGTATCTTCAGTACCATGTGAAGTGATAGTGTATCAGGACTCACATTTGTTAAAACTGGCTGTACAAATGGCAGTATAAAGAAGGAACTGAGTCTGCAATGGTTGTCCCTAAAGCTCAGTCTAGAAGAATTGTTTATAAATAAACATTAGGGAAACACCCTTTCTGTAGTGAATAGAGAGGATAATGGAGAAAGACATCACTTTTTATCATAAATATTAGTAATTATTCTAGTTCATTGTACAAGCCTAGAAATATACAGGGAGAAGTGCACAAAGATTTATTTTTCCTACATGTCTTAATTAAGGTTTTCATTCTAAATAAGACCTGGTGGAGCTGTGTGCTTTTAGGTGATTCACTGTCATTCCTACTATTCCTGAGTATTTCAGATGAACAAAGTAACCTTGTGGGAAAAGGTTTTTATTTCATATTAAACTGATTTCAGAAAGCATCTCACATTTGGGATAAGATTCAACTGTGCTGAAGGCCTGTTGAAGTCAGTGGGTCTCCAAAATATGGAGACATAATTGTATGTATCAAGTACCTTCTTATATTGGGGCTATAGTTGCTGTCATCTCTTGGTTGAGGTTATTACTTTATAATAATTACTGACCTTCTCTCACTGGGGTTGAATCTGCATGTCCAGCACCTGACAAAGCCCATAGAGCTTGTGAGCAGATTTATGAGTGGTAAAACTTCCAAATAAGACATAGCTCCTATAAAAATAAATTTGGGGTATTTGGTACCTGCTTACAGAAGACTGAGCCTATTTGTAATTACTTGCTGAAAAGCATCATTTTTATTCCAGTGTAAGTCTGTTTTGTGACAGAGTTCAATGTGCCGTATCAAACCACATGAACACATCATGTTTTGTAGCTGGTTGAGCTGAACTTCTGCTGTTCAGGGATCTGCAACATTAACATAGAGAATTTTATGAAAACTTTCTGTGAATGTCTTTTTTTTCTAGCAGGGAGTACACTATGTGAGTGTGTAAGGGGGGGGGAAATATATTTCAATTTAACAACAGCTGTTTGTGCAGTATGATGCAGTGAGGAATGACAGCAGGAGCTGGGATTTTCTGCTACCAGTAGGGATATACCAAATGGGTACTGCAAGTTTATTTCATAAACATAGAAGTTTTCCAGCAGTCTGTTTAACTTGTTTAAGCTTTTCAGACTGTGGTCCATTTTAAGGGAAGTACACATGGAGTGTAAGAAAATCAGTTTTCTTATGGCTGTGCTGCTGCTGTTGCTACTTAATTAAAAAAATAATAATTTATTATGTAATTGAAGTATGTAACAATTATCATAAAATCTTACAGCTAAAGAAAGATGTTTCCAACCAAAAGCAAATTTGTTATACTTTGTCCAATTTATTTTTAAATATAAAGAAATCTAATATGAATAATTCTTTACTGAAAAAGCAGGCAGCTTCTTTTGCTACTGTTGAAGCACAAGTAGTCTCAAGCCTCAGTCCAAAAATGGCTGCTAATCTTTAGCAGTTTTTCTTCAAATTACGATCATTAACTAATCTTCCCCTCTTGAGTCTGTAGGAAGGTAGGCCTATTTTACAAAAGGAGACAGAGTACAGTAATGTTACTTGCTTAACACTAGATATGAAATCATTAGGATAACTCTGGTACTAGAACTCAGAATTCTTGCTGTGATGTTGTTTACGTACCACATTGGCTCAAGAGCAAATCTTTCTGAGTTTTGAAGTGATGCTGTTACTATGGATGAGTGCTCTATTTATAGTTATTGTGGTGTAATATAGTGTTCCTTTTGGTTTTTTAACTGTATGGTTTCTTCCCAGAAGCTGATAATATATACATAACAGAGTGTGTTAAATCCTCATTCAGCACTGAGAATGACTTTTGAACCTTTCAAACCAATACCTTCCCCCAACATTCTTTTGTTCTCAGAATGTTTTTGAAGTGATTGTCAAGATAATACTGTCCGCATTTACGTGCTTTGCATAACTCAGCTCGTTTTAAAATCTTATAAATCTGTTCTAATTAAAAGTTTGCATATTTTTGTCTGACTTAATGCTTTTTTTGTTTGTTTTAAATCAATTGACAGAATTCATTGACAAGAAGTGCACCCCTTGCCAATGATTCCCAAGCACGCAGTGGTGCCCGCTTTCATACGTCTTACGACAAAAGGTATATCATCAAAACTATAACAAGTGAAGATGTAGCAGAAATGCACAACATACTGAAGAAATACCACCAGGTAATACACCAGTTATCAGGGTGTGGGCTTTCTTCTTAAATATTATAATGCTAATCTTTTTTAGAATGTTAAAAGTTTTAAATTAATAATTATGGGAAAAGAGTCACTTCAGACTTTTTCCTTTTTTTTTTTTTTTTTATGAGTAATTTATTATTTGTCTGCAATTCACAAGGCTGCACTTTTCTACATATCTAAGGTAGCTTTAAGTAACATGATATACTAACTTGGAAGCCATAAGCTTCTTCTTACTAGGAAGATGGTGTTCCTTTCATCTAGTGGACTCTCAGGCTGGAAGCTATTTTATTCTGGGCTAGCTTGGAGATGTCTTGTGTTCATGTACAGGAATGGTGCAGGTGACCTCTTTTTCTCCTGGCCTTACAACAGAATGTTCTGTGCTTCACTAACAACATGTTTCAAACAACTAAAGTTGTATTGTATGAGAAATGGAAAATCAGATGTAATTAATATAAATTTCCTGCTAATAAAACCATGAGTTTTGCCAGTGTAAATTTCTATAAGCAATAAATTCAAAAGCAAACAGTGGAGATCCCTAAAATCAGCCTTGATAGCTATTATACTGTGCCAGTGTATAGTTTTGTGGATGGCCCAGAAGGGAGCAGAACTTGGGAAATACAAGAAGTCTTAATAAAATCAGGGCTAATTTTCTTAGCCCTAAGATCTGTTTGAATAAGCTGGACAGCTGCAGAAATCAGAAAAACCTCTAAAAATCATCTAAAATATTGTATGAGGGTTTTTTATCCTTCTTTCCATCTTCCTACTTATTTCTGTGGGTTGAGATTTCTGGTCAAGACTTCAGGACACTTGAGAGTTTTTTTTTTAAGTGGTTTATTTTTTGTCTTGCAGTGTTTGGGGTTTTGGGAGGGGGTGTCTTTGTTTTGTTTTGTTGTTTGCTTTTTTAATGTTACTTTTGTAAAACCAGTTTTAAAGCCAATTTTTGAGGTGGAAGGGAGGCAAAAGCCTGCTTTTGGGGGATGCTTGGGATTGAAGGTATTGCTATCTTTGTGGTGCTGCTTGGCTGTCTCCCTCTCTGCTCTTCCTGTGTTCAGGGACGTATCTGAATGACCTCCAAGTCCAGAGTAGCTTGGGAAGCCTTCAGCAAGTTAAATATGAACTCTGTTCTCTCTCTCTGCATGTTGTTCTTCTGTATAAATAATATGTAGGACCACCATATGGGGTTTAACATAGATAAATGTTGTCACTATCACAAATGTTCATAAGACCATATTGTAATTACAACTTTGCTACAGAGAATTTTTAAACTATTATCTAATTGTAATTTGGAGGTTATTTTTTCTTAAGAGTTTTCAAACTTAACAATTTTAGTTTTGATCTGAAAGGGTTTGATGTGTGAAGCAGTGCAAGCAGAATTAAACTTTTAGTCTGTTTCATATTTGGCATTAGAAACTAGTACTAATGATCCAGATTTTAAGCCTCGCTCCAGCTGAGAAGTCATACTGCTTTTCAATACAGTCATCTTCTTTCAGGAGTGTCACTGAAGACAGTGCTAACATGGATGAACATAATAATTTGGAATCTTTCTTAATTAATGCTTTCAAACATCAGAGTTCATAATAGGCTAGGCTACAAGGAGTAATGTTATAAAAGTTATCTGTAACAGGCATCTAATTTCACTTCCACTATAGCAGAAAAACATCCATATAAGAAAGCTCTCACTGGTGCCCCCAAAAGATTCATGAAGATACAATTTGTAATTTCTTTTTGTCTCAAAACTTGAGAGCACTTTACAAAGCATTGTAAATACAGAGGAAATCAAGTACAGAGACAGTCTAATTAAATTGGACTTTTTAGTGAAATAATTTCAGTATCTTCAGCAATGTACTGAACAAAATCATTTGAATTATTTAAAGAAAATAAAAATTAAATCTCACTAACTCTAGAAACAGCTGATACTGTGTCCTATGTGTCTGTGCTGGAAATTGAATGCTTGAAATCATTAGGTAGAAAAACTTGTCCTCCCATTTCCCTAAATGTTTTGCAGGCAGGTGAAGCTTACTTTAGCCTGGAGAGCCCATTGACCTGGTGGAAATGTTTCAATAATTCCCTTGACAAAGTCATCCCACACAGATAGACTCTAGACTACCTTTCTACTAGCAAACAGTGCAATGCCAGATAACATCCACTGGCACTTGACCCCATTAATGGTCCCTGCTGTGGTTCCACTTTGGGCCAGCTGCCTGTATCCCAAATAATTCTGGGCAAGGTTCAAGGTATTAACTCAGGCCAGTTACTATTCCTACTTAGGAGTTTGATTATGAGCATCCTATTCTAGATGAGAACTCTGTAATTGGGATGTGAGCTATTCCATTCCAACCAGAACTGATGCCAGAGGACAGTCCAAGACCTGTCAAATGTAACTTTATGGTTCTGTTGAATGGCATAGTGGAATACTTTTTCAGATAATGCACTGGTACTCCAGTGGAAATATTTGTCAAAAACACAAGTTCCCTTGAGTTCAGTTTTATTTTGGCATAATCTCTTCTGCTAATAGAGGAAATGTCAGGTTCCCTGTACTGATTTACATATTTACCTTACTGCTCAGTGTCTTCCTTAATTGTAATTTCTTCTACAGTTAAAGAATCTAATTGTATTCACATACAGAAGTACTAAATACGGGATTTTTAGGGAAAAGTCTGCCAGTTAGCTCTTGTACAGTTTCAGTTCACTCATTGCCAGCAGCATTCACCATGTGAAAATTTCCAACCCACCTAAGTGTCCTTCACATCCTGGGTGTGATTGCCTTTGGGACTAGTTTGGGACTTGTGGCATGGCCTGTACCAGACTGCTCTTAGAGCAGAGCTGTATCTGAAGGGTTTGGCCTTCCAAGGAAGGGATGATGCAGATGTGTTTAGACCTGGTTATGTAGTGCAGGGATCATCCTGCAAGGACTGACCCTTCTCAGGTGCACAAAGACTAGGGAGGTGATTCATTCATGTGAATTTTAGAAGTCTGTTTCTCCCTTATTAGAGTTCGGGTACCCCCCAAAAGACCTGAAGTCAGATCATTTCTCCATTACAAACTTGTAAGTTGTAAACTCTCAGTATCTTGCACCCTCTTTCACCTGCCCAAGAAGGCAGTAATTATCTTCCAGTTGCTTCTGACATGATTATGAGTGAAATTCATGCCATTTACAACACATCATCCCTTTCCTCACTCTTTTGCAGACTTTTTCTCCCCTCTACAAATTCATTCCAGGTTTCTTCCCCAGGTTGAAACTCTGAATGAGTTTCATTTAAACCATAATATTTACTCACCTGTTTCCTTATTAAGGCTAACAGCTTCAAGCCGATAGAATCATTCTAGACCTTGGAAGTACCTTTGCCCTTGCTTAGGGATGAAACAAGCCTTACCAAACATTTGCCAAGACCGCTTGAACAGCTTAACAATAAATACAAAAGGACAGCTGTCTTTAAGCAAAGAATACTGAGGAGGGGACCATGGCAAGTCAGAAGTGTGAGAGACTGGATGTGTTCTTCATTCACCAAAATAGTTTTCATCCGTGTCATTTGCAAAAGAGATGTCATTCTTCTTGCACCTTTTGAAGTACAAAGCTGCTACTGATGAGGCATCTGGTAGTTAGTGTGGTCAGCAGAGAAACATTCCAGGGCAGTTTTCCCATGATCGCCTCCAACATCTAACTCCAATTACCAGTGACTTTTTTTTGGTGAAGTCCCCAAAAGAAAGAAACATGTAGACAGACATTGGAAAGTAGCAATGAAAGTTATTTTATCAGTAGCTAGAGATTGTGGAGATGTATAGTCCACAAACCCACCCAGTTCTTTCTGTACTTCTCTCTCCATCTGTCTGAAGGTGCAATAGCCTTGACTGTTCTTCGGAGCTGTGAAAAACTGAGGTTATAACTACATGGTCTGAATACGTAGGTATTTACAAAAGGAGCAGGAATTATGCCTAGCCTGTAAACACTTGTAAGTCTAAAAACACCAAGTCTAGATTGCCTGTGTTTTAATTAATCAAAGTTATAATGGATATGACTGTACACCTTAGAGAAATCAGGTTATTTGCATGAAACAGAATGGTCAGTAACTTCTTAGGAATGAAAATGATTTCGTTTGGCTGAGTTGTTTTCTCCTCTCTGGATAGTTTTATTGCAATATTGCATGGCATTTTTCAAAAGTAACCAAATTAGGAGCATCACAATTTACAGTATTATTATGACTATTTAAA
>JANHGN010018425.1:0-16438 GCA_024605025.1 Megaceryle maxima
AAATCAAGTTTTAAGGAAGTAAGGGCTTTGTTTTTTTTTTTATTTTTATTATTTTATTATTTTATTTTAATTTACATTATGTAAGAGATCCCTTTAAGTGATGTAGGAAAAATGTTGGTGTATTTGTGGTAGGATGCTTTCATGACTACATCTAGCACGAGCACTAATTTCATGGTATTCTTTAGTCTTTGAAAGACAGGTGGGTGTTACGGTGCATCCTCAGAGCATTATTATTATTGTTGTTATTTAGTAATATTTTTTATAATGCATACTGATCTTGTGGCTAGAAAAATAGCTGTTGGAAATTAAAAGACAGCCCTTCAGACCTGTGGAAAAATATCCCTAAACAATTAAATGCAGCAATAGTTTAACACACTTTAAAAAGCCAAAGTAAAATAAAGATCTTTAAGGCTTCATTAAGATGCATATTCTTTCAGAATCGATGCTGAACAAGGGAAGCATCTAGTGATATAGAGCCCCATCTGTTAGATATTAAAGTCAGCCAGAGTCACACGGTCTAACTCCACCCAAACCCTCCAGCTGTATTTTCTGTCTGCTTTTCTTAGGTAGGCTGGTGAAAGTGTGAGATGTCTTTGTTTTTCACTTTCTTGACATGTCAGGTGCTAAAACACTTAATGCACCATTTTGGAAGAAAATAACTAGATTGCTTTGAGAGACTCTTAGTTGGTTTTAATATATTTGATTCAAAACGAGAGAAAAGAAGAAAGTTTCTGTTCTCTCTTGTGCTGGGACCAAGGTTCATGACACTTAGGAAGTGATGCCTGATTCAACCATGCAAGACTGCAATGATTGCAAAGCATCATTCATGCTTTTAGCCCATGTCAAAACACTGAATTTGTGATAGGAATTCAGAGCTACTAGTAGCGACCTTTTAGAGTGATGGATGGGGTTTGCCACTTGCTGGGACCTGTAAAGCCTCTGTGAAACTGGAAATCTACTATAAAGGATCTCAAATTCAATTGAAAGTAATTTGTTTATCACCTTCACTTAGAAGTGCCTTAGAGACAAAACATTTCAAAAATTCCTCAAGAAATTTTGAGGCTTCAGTTAATCAATAGTTTTGGTATATAAACTTTGTATAAAAAATGCTTTTCTGCCTTTGTAAAGTTCAAAGTTCACAGTACGTCTGCCAAATGAAACCCCATGAAGTCAAATATATTTTGCAAATTTGCCATATGAAAAGGAACAGTGATAAACTCTTACAAGTTTTGGCAGAAGACCTTTTTTACCCTTTTGTATACAGCAGAGTGGTGTCATCAGAAAATCTGCTAGCCTGCAAAATTATATTCCTATGAAACTAGTGGTAGATGTGTATCCATTTTGCTAGAAAAAGTAAATAAGCAGCTCAAGTCAGTGCTTATTCCAGAACTCTCTATTTTATTGTTTAGTTCATCCCATTTTTACTATAATTAAGAAATAATGATCAGATAGCTTGGCCATATGGGAGCATGCACACACAGTAGACCATGAAATAAAAAAGCATTTGAGTGGATAACACTGTCCTTATAAAAGTCAAAAGACTGAATTCCTGGTGTGTTATGCAGCTTCCCTGTGCCCATTTTAACTTGTTTCTTCTTCTCTTCCTTCTCAGTAGGAACAACTTTCAAAGAAAGATCCACTCTGTAAGACATACAAATAAATCACTTTAAATCACGTTCCAAATGCCTTATGAATAGATCATTACTGAACTTTGTTACAACTAAGAGAAAAATATGAAACCAGTCATGAATTCATTCTTATCTACCCAGGTACATTTTTAGACTGGTCTAAGAGGAAAAGGACAACTTTACCTTTCAACTAATGAAGGCCAACATAAAGAGGGGAACAGACCTCAAACTAGAGCACTGATAATTTGCAAATAGTCTGTAGTGACCCTGGAAACTGAGGAAACTGCAAAACCAGTATGTCTGTATTCCTCTTTCATTAGGAAAGAAAACAAAAATGAGATTGAAGATAAACGAGGGCAAAAATAAAATAGTTTTGAGAATAGCTGAAAGGCATCCTTGAATTGCAACTCAGATTTAACTATTTTAATTACTTAAACAATACCAAAAATTAGCTACTAATTTTCATAGTGCAATATCTCTTCATTATGTTATTTCCAGTACTGTGTGCATATGGAGCAATACAGATCAACTTTAAGTAACACATCTTGGACTTATTTGGGGTTTCTTTGAAGCAGAAATTTGCACATTCTTCATGCTGGAGACTACTACCTTTATTGTATATGTAAGCAGAAGCTTTCTTATAATATCGGTTCTAGTATGGACATCTTGGTTTATAGGACAGCACACCAAGACTAATATAACACTCTTAGACAGGTGTTCAACTGTCTTACAAAAATCCTAGCTTGACACTGAACTCAGAAAACTGTGAATTTAATAAAAAGAGATTGTAATTTGGGGGCATCTTTTCTCAGTTAAGGGCATCAAACCAAACCTGTGCAGGGTGGCTGTAAATGAAAGATTCTCATATTCCCAAGAACATTACTGCTGTCAACTCTTTTCCTGGTATGACACTACTACTGGTCTATCAAGAACTTTTTAGCTGTCACTTCATCTCTCAGAAACTTTATTTAATAAGATGCTAAATTTAAACAGCATCATAGGCAAAATCCAGTAGTTAAAGAAACTGGGGGAAGCAGTAATCTGTCCTATGATTTCTGAATTTTGATTTCTTCCTAGAGAACAAAAGTCTAGTTGCATCATTGTGGGGATCTAACATGCAGGCATTAGATAGTGGCTGTGTAAAAATGTGTTTTCCCAAGCAATATAGTTAGAATCTTTAAGTGCTTTCATTGTTTTCACTCATAAATTGACAAATATGTGTGTTTAGTGTAATTGGAGATATGATCTCATCCAAACAAACCTCAAAATTGAGAATTTTGAAACTCAGATACTACGCATGAAAGTAGCTTGCAAATAAAACATTTTGTGGGCCTTCCACGTAGCCTTCAGTTATTAAAAACAGAAACAAGTAATAACTTCTTACTTTGACATCCTTCGTTTGATTTTCCCTTGTTTACTCTTTTTGATACTGTTCAAATTGTCATTCTTCTCAGATGTATTTTACAGTTCCAAGCAGGTCAATTACTATACTGCAGCACTTACATTCTGCTATTTTAATATCAATTGCATATCTTGGAAAATAAAAAATGTTTGGCCTGAAGATTGTTCTCCTCTGATTAGGAAATACAGGGTATTGTTATGCAATCTGTAATTAAAAAACAGAGGAAAACTGATAGAACACATTTTATGCAGTAAATTTCAGTCAGAGATTGTTTTCACCTTTAGATCTTCTTAAAACAGATTCTTTTTTTATCTCACTTGCATGTAACTGTGGATAATTATAATCCTTGAAATTCAGTTGGTAGCTGTATATATTTTTCATCCTTCAGAAAGCTTTAATTTCCTCTAAACACAGTGTACAGAAGGATTATTGTCTGTCCAGTGTGCCTTTGCAATTGATTAAAAGAGAAACCTGCCCTGCTTGATTCTCTCTGCTTGCTGTGTGGACCTTGCATAGCAATGGGAGTAGGAAATGAGAGCTGCTGCATCACATTCTGTTTCTAAAGCAGCAGTGCTACAGAGCCACACAAATTGCTATCTACACAAATGAGCATAGATTGTAGAAAGCAATCAACCACACAGCTTAGTTCAGTCTGGATTAAGATGTGGGGCAGGTTAACGAAGTACAGTGGCACAGTCCCATTCTTACTGTCTTCCCTCACACATGGGACTGTGGTAGAGCCACAGCAAGCACTTCCAATAACTGCACTTAATTTTATAATGTTCTATCCCATCCCAGACTAACAGGTCTGACTACTGATATATGCTGTCATGGACTACCTTCACTGATATATGATACCTCAAGCCACAGAAATGTAAGCAAAATTCTTCTGAAGCTGCATTAATTCTGAGATATATGTCTTGTGATCATGGGTAAGCATGACTGTAAACATTGCACATCAAAATGCATTACAAAATCAAGGAAAACTGTTTCTCATTTCCTGGCACATGAGTCCTATTAGGTACATGTAAGCATTCATTAGTTCTCACAATCAGTGTCTCTTTTAACTAATGATTGTTTTATAAATTGCTGAACCTCTGAAATGGCAGAGTTGGGAAATACCATCCAGTTCACCCCTCTGCCAGTGCAGACTGATCCTTACTGATCCCTGTAGTTTGTTCAGGATCAGTTCAAATAGCTTCAGAAGCTACTGTTACACTATTTTGTAGTTGTTTATGGTCTGTTCAGGGAGAGTTTCAAAGAATGGGACTGTCACCAAGGACCTGCAAGGATTTTTGTGGGTAGTTACAATCCTGTCATTGATTTCTATCGAGTCATAGACAGCTGGAAAGATGTTCAATGAGAACAAATGCTATGGAGGAACATAAACCACCTGCAGAAATAGGGGAATGCATCAGTAAGTGATCATATTGTCATCCATAGAATTAATTGAAGTATTTAATCAGAATTAATATATGTAGCTATGTAAGAAGTAGTCTACCCAGAAGGAAATATGCAGCTGCACTTACCCTCTTCACTAAAGGGTAGGGTTTAACACAGAGGAGTGATGGCAGCCATGTTTCACTGTGCTAAACATCAGCGTTAAACTTCGCTCTGGAGGTACTAAATTATGTGTGTGTTCTGTTTAATCACAGAAAGCCCAAACACAACGTTACAGTACTCTCGGTTTAAATCCAGCTGCAGGTGTAGGTCAAACCCTGACCATCTCCAGTGAACATACAGTTACATTTCTTTATAAATAGTTTTATATCTATGCTCAACAGTCTTAATAAATTCCATGTACTTTCATTAATTGGGAGTAACATTTCTCAGTTCACTGTCTTGACAGTAACTGGTATAGAGCTTAAATTCTTCATGGAAGTTACAACAAGGCTGAATTAGGAAGACACAGAAGAAAATAATTTTAAGTGAATTGTAAAAGATTTTGGTAAGGAAGCTAGTTTATGAATATTTTGAAAATTACAGTAGACAGTCATAGAGCAATTATAATATTGAAATGTAGAGGCCTATGCAGGCCAAAGCTGCCAGACTTCTTCCTGCCTTCTAAGACACTCTATTCTGTAAGGTTTTGCAACCACAAATGCTTACGTGCATATTAAATGCTAAAAAATATATCATGTGTTCACTTGAGCACAAAAGAAACCAACATATGGTTGCTAGATTTGCAGCACGGGTGTTATATGTTTTCAAATATAAATACAAATATTACATAGTGTTCTTGAAATTTAAAATGAACTCTTAGAGATGGATTAATGGATAGTAATGATTATTCAAGAAACATAATTCACTATTGACCATAGTAGGCACAGGCTAAAAGGCAGATTTCCCTTATAGTTTTTCTAAAACAGACACAAAAAAAAAAGAGATAGAAAGCAGAATATAATAAAAAGAATGAAGGAAAAATAGATCATAATTAATATCAATTAGAATCTGTCAAGCTTAGAAAATCAACAAAAGAAATTAAAGATTGAGCTAAATAAATACTCATGGCTTCTAGAGATATGAAAAGTTAAAGAAGAATTATAAAGATGAGTATATTCATTGTTAAAGAAAGCCTTGGGTGTCTTATCTTTAGATCTATTAAGCAAAATTATCAACAGAGCACAATAAATATAGTAGCTCTGTATTTGGAAGAAAATAGCATAAGGCATTTTATTTCACATGCAGACTTTTTAGCTTTTTACTAACTTGGAAGGACTGTAGAAATGGATAGTTGGCATAAATATTTCTAAGTAAGTTGATTTGATAACGTGTATTCAGAAGTCCTGAAAGAGATAGATAAGGAGATCTAAAGTCTGCTGATGCTCTTTCTGATTAATCTTTGAACAGATGAAGTTCTGGTAAGGTGGAATAACAACAGTGATGAAGTACTAGAAGTTGTTGCAGTATATAGTATCTGTTTCCCATTAAAAATGTCAAGCAGGATGTCCCATGTAACTATGTGATGGCTAGCCTGACACCTGTCCCTGAAAAAAACAAGAAAGTTCCAATGAAATTAGATTAATAAAGACTTAAAGGGTAAGAATGCAATCAATTTCAGACAGTGTGACTTTATAAAGAGAAGATCTTGTCAACAAACTTGATTTAAATCTCAGACGTAATGACATATTTGGTTGACGAATATAATTGGGTAGAAATCATGTACTATGATTTATTGCAAGGGGTTTAACTTTGTAACTTATGACATTCTAATGTACTGAATAGATGTCAAAAAGCTGTTGCCAATGAGAAATTATCCTGGATGAGAGTGATTTCATTGGACTTTCATAGACATTGGTGCAAAGCCACATTTTAATCAATGATCTGGAGGTGAATGGAAATGACCCAACATAGAACTTGTGGATAACACAAAGGCATGTGGGAACTGTAGAAAAAGTTGCGCTCATTCTCATCAGCTGAGATCACAAACAAAATGCACATTATTATATGGGCACAGCTGCACAGCTACCTTCCAAATATAGGACTACCTTTTAGAAAATGGTGATCTTGACAAGGATGTGTGGGTCATAAAGGCCATGCAACTACCCATGTATTCCCAGGATGATGCAACAGGAACAGGTGATCCTTAGATGTAAAAACAGGGATGTCATGACTGGGAACAGTTGATAATTGAGGAGGATCAATAAGAGCCACAGAATTTATTCTAGAACTGGATAAAATGCCTTAAAAATTGAGACTGCACGACTCATTTAAGTAAACAGAAGAGACTGAGTGGTGATTGATCTCCATCCTGGAGAAGGTGCTAATGGATATTCTAATCCATCTGAGTATATTTAAACCCAATAATACAAGAGTTTAACAAGAACCCGTGTCTGAAAACTGAAGCCAGACAAAGCCAAACTGGACTAAGATTGAACAACCTTGTAATCAAATATTTTCATTAATGATGATACAAATATTACACTTATATATCCATCAGTGTTAGACACAATATACCAAACTTAGCAAATCAGTGCATTGTACAATCTGATTGCTTTCTCTTCTACCTCATGCTCTGTGAATGAATGATGACTTACATAAGAACGTTAAAAATATTGCAAATATTCCACATCTGAGTTTGTTAATTATTGCCTAATTTGGAATGCAAATTTTTATGGTAGAGATGATATTTCATATTGGAACTGTAATATTTTGCAAGCTTTTTCTTCAAAAAAGGTAATTCAATTTTAAAGTGAATATGGTTTAATCTTAACTATGCTTCAGGCTTGCTCCCTTTCCTATTGCAAGCTTATAAGTCCATCAAATTTTATTTGTTCTAATGTTCACGAAAACAAATTGCATGTCTTATTTCACAGAAATACTTGCAGAGCACATTAAACTCTTCAGCAATAAAGAGTCCCAAATAACAACTCCTATTCCACTATAAATGGAAGTCACCTCTAATACAAAAGTCAGAATTTAGAAATCCATGGTTATTTTAGTTCTGGAGAACATATTTGCTGTGATGCAACAAATAAATGTTTTTCCTTTTTCCTTCTCTCTCTTCCCCATCATAAGAACTAAACAACTGCACTAGTAAAGCCTGTAACAGTATTCCACTTTTATGACTGAACACTGCTATAATTTTTAATGTCTTAATTAGGAATGGAAACAAATGGTGTCTTACTTGGAAAAGGCAGTAAACAGGAAATTGCCATTGTGGGAAGGAAAAGGATCTATAAAAAGCAAACCCAGATAAGTCAAATTATACAAAAAACACCCAACTACACTTTGCTTGTCAAAACGATTGCAGTTTTCATCTATAAAAGGATGCTTCTGGGTGGTGACTCAAAACCCTTACATTTGCTATTTCAGATATAATTTCCCTCATTCCATTCTCCTCTGGTGTCAAGAGTATAAAAAGAGACACACAGATTGCACACTGCTTAGGCAGGCATCCTGTGAGCCAACACAACCTTTTCAGAACTAAATTCTTTACTTTCATCATATTGGAGCTGTGCTGGGTATAGAATTTTTCTGTGTATGAAGGTAAAGATGTGCTACAAAGAAGGATATTGAATTTGACCATTACAGTAACTTCTGCTAGCCAGGGATATCTGGACTTTGTCTTTAGTTGTCTGTGGGGACAGGACTACCCTGTCAGTCTTTAATGACTACAGAAAACCACATCCTCCCCATTTTTCCCCTTTTCTTGCTCTCAGCAGGAGGAACATTGTTTTGTTTATCATTTGAGGGGAGGGGAGATGGAGCTAGTGGTTCAGTTGGAGACTTTTCCTCTGGGCCCAGAGTTCCTCCAAGGGAAATTGAAGTCCTGGTATTTCAAATTTCTGATCTAGATGTATGCTCAGCAACATGCCTGTCTGTTCCCCAACTGTGCCCAGGACTGTGTTCACCTTCTGTGGAGCTTCTTTCTTCATCTCTGCTTCTCTTTAAGCCTTTCTAGAAGCTGATGCCCTTGTAAATTCAAGAGCTACACTAGGCCAAGAAGAACAGAAGCAAAAAAAAGAAAAGGTCCTCTCATCTTCTTTCACCCTTATTAAATGTCTTCTAAGGGAGCTTGACCAAGTCTTGTGGGAAGGTAGCAGCTCCCTGCTGCCCAACAGCCCTGTCTAGACAGGGTCACCTTGATGTGTCCCTGCTGGGCAGGACTGGCATAGAAGTGCTGCAGAATCAGTCCAGCATGTGAACAAATGCATCACTCAGAACAGAGACAGAAATTGATAAACAGAAATAGAAATGAGTGCTATGAAGGAGGATCTCTTCCTCTCCATTCAGATAAGCTGTTAGTATTTTTTCTTCAGTCTGTATATTGTAAAATCTGACATTTAAGAAAATAGAGTTTTCTTGTGAAAACTCTAGAATAGAGTTTCCTGTGCTGTCAGTGGCTGGCATGCCAGGTTTTGCATCTAAGATACAAGCAGTCTGAAGTACCTGTTGTAAAAGATATGTGGATTTTGCAAAGGAGAGCAAGAAGCTTCCAGTTAGCAGAGATACATTCCTCTTTCCTTCATGTGAGCCCCTGCTAGGCAGCATTTTGTTTTGAGATGAAAAGTGGTCTCAGACCTCAACAGGAAATCTTGCTACAACCAGTAGCTCACTACAAAAGTGGAAATATATGGGCATTTTGTGAGGGACCACATATATACTGCTTTTCTTTAAACCCTTTGGTCGAGCTGTAGGTGAATAACACTCATGACAAAAGTAGCTAGTGCATGGCACTGACATTTGAGTAGAGCTGTGTGTTGAGTCCATGGGGCACTTCTAGTCACAAATACAGCTTGATAAACTAACAATACAACCATTTCCTTTATATGTACAAGAAAATTCATTTTAGAGATTATTTCTTCATATTGTTTTATCTGTGGTCTTCAAAACTTACAGCTAAGCTTCCCTGATACTGTAATAGCTTCTGAATAGTAAGAAATCAAAATTAAGACCTGTAAATTATCCCTGAAATGACATTGGCTTTTCCATAGATAAATAAGTTCTTTTTCAAAATCTGTTAAAAAAATATTATGGATGAAGAGGTAAGAATTCAAAAGTTAAGAAAAAGTCATAATAGCTTATACATCCTTGACTCAGCTGTGCAGGCATAGCTGTAAGACTTCTGTCTTTATAGTCATAGTTATTGGCAATACGTTGTAAGAGAGCAAGATGCAATGTTTTGTTTATGCTGATGTTTCTGATAAAGCCTGGTCCATCCATATGGTTTTATTAATTATGTGAACATTCCATTGGTAAAATTCATGTGACACAGCAGCTGTGGCTTTCACAGATTTTCTGAGGACTGACAGGATGTATGTCATCTAACAGTGAAGCTGTCAGGTAATCTTAGAAAGAAAGTGAAACCTCAATATTTTTACCTTCTGGAGTAAGTTTAATTTTCTGTGAATGGGAAGAGTGTATTTAGAACCAAAATCCCTTCACTTATAGCCCATGTATAATGTAGACTTTGACAACTAAAGAATTTTACCACAGTTCTCTCTTGATCATCTGATCTGCAGAGACCGTCATCTGTTGGGTGAGAGAATAATTTGCCTTTCATACCTAATCAGCCTTGAGCTTCATCTGAAAAAAATTACCATGATGTTATATATATATATATATAAAATCCTTATTCAAACAATTCTCTGTTATCTTGTATTGCAGTATAAAAGATGCATAAGGAAATAGTTGTAAGCAGCTGAATTCCTTTTGCCTGTTGTTTGATCTGTTTTCCTACCACTGTTCAAAATGTTCAGCAAGTACAGTAATTGAAAGTACTGTGTATCCCAGAGCCGTGTATTCCTGAAAACCTTCACATGCCATGTTCATATATGCTATGTATTCTGAACAATATTCAGCATGGAGATGATCCAGCAAAATTTCACAGCTTATTGTATCACTAAATATTAAAATCTGGGGGATCTTGTGATTACCCTACAGCAGAATTTTAAATCCAGATACAAACTTTGCTAAATTTGTCTTGTTTTTAAAGTCTTGTAAAAGCCTATGCTTCATTTGATTGTAGGAAATCTTTGATGTCTGATTTTCTGTTTGCAGTCATAACTCCAAATGTCTGTGGTTTATATATTTCAAATAAATGTGTGTACTCTTAGGACACTGATATTTTCCACTTCAGGAAGAAGGAAAAAGAGGCTGAGAAAGTATGAAAAGAATGGCTTTCCAAATGAAAATACTGATTCTGGTTCTCTATGGTATTATTGTGTCATAGTCAATCATAAGATCTGTTCCCAGTGGTCAAATAGAAGAAATAATCACATTCAACAGTATCTTACTGTAAAAGTAGCACCATCAAAGACAATTTTGTAGTGAAGGACATTGCTCAGAATAAGTGATGTTGCCAGAATCTTGTGTGTTTACAAAAGGCTTTTGCTGGTTAGGAAATGCAGGAATCAAATAAAGATAGCTGTGGAACAGAGGCTGCACATGGCAGAGGTACATAGGTTCAGAACTTCTTGATGACATTGAAGAATTTACAGGTTTCCTGACCTTGAGTAATGGTATATTTGCATCCAGAAGATATTGAGTCCTCCTGAGTGCTTGGTAATGCTTTCCATTTTTTTTTTAATTCTGTTGAGATTAACAGGACTGCTGACATAACTAGTAGGTAGGGGAGCCTGTCAAATTCAGAAATAAGGAGGAAGAGTGACCATCTAAAAGCTTTGAAATTCAGAGTTAGTTACATATTAAAAAAAAAAAAAAAAAAAAAAAAATCCAGCTACCCAAATGTGAGGAAATCTGCTTAAATGTGTCCAAACTGTATTACATACATTTCCTTTGCATGCAGCTTGCATATGCCATTATTTTTCTTACAGCTGTTTTGTTTAACATGTGCTTTTTGTGTCAAGTTCTTTTTCTAAAGTTTCATGGAGTGTATACCTTGTAATATAGATTTTGAGCAACTGCTTGTAAACCTCACAGGTAAACTGAAAATACATCTAAGGCCCTGAATGCTGTCATGTTTTCCCTGGACCCCCACTCTTGGAACTCAGTGAAGCCCCTGATTTCTAATACACACAGAGCACCTCCTGCTCTTTACTGAGCAGCCATGGGCCAAGCTCCTAGTTCTATTCTTTAGCCCCTTTAAAAGCCCATTATTGAGAAGCCGCAAGGTTTTTGGTAGCTTACAGGGCAATTTCCAGATGTTGTTGTCTGTTGCAGATGGAACTCACACAACAGTTGTGCTCACTTGCTCTGTGGTTTTCAATGCAGTTTCCTAGGTTACAGTTGGCTACATTTTGTTGCTAGTTACAGCTTTCTTTTAAAAGCTTATAAGTAATCACACCCTCCACTCCACACCACTTCAAACAAGAGATGTCTGTCTGTGTGTCTGTGTTCTGGATGACCTGGAGAGCCCCAGTGCGGCTGTGCTGTGCAATGCAGAGGGAGGTTCTGCACTCTCCGCTCTCAGAAAACTGCAGATGCTTAGGTGCACTTCCCAAAATCTGCAGTGATCATCTTTATCTCACAAGCATTAGGAAGTGCTTTGATACATGGGTCCTCACAGAAATATTCAAATTGGTATGGGCAGAGTGGTAGAAGTGATTGCAGAACAAGGATAAGTGCAAGTCCCATGGGTAGAAATGAAAGAGATCCATCCTTTGACAAGCCAAATGAGGGACTTCAGTTTGCACATTTCAGAATTTTCTGAATTACTTCCCGTGACACTCAAAAATGCAGGGAACAAGATTCAGGGGTTGTGGTTTGCTGGAGATAGCACAGCAAGTTAAAAGCAGAATCAGAATCAAAAGTCAGTATTCCTCTATTTTCCACTTCTTAGATAGCAATGATAATGGTGTTTCAACTACTATTAGCTACCTTGGAGATTATTATCAAGGTACTAGTTCAACAACTGATGTTATTCTTTCAACAGATTTAATAATAGTAGTAATAATAATTCTTCCATGGACGCACTACTTGCAGAAGCAAACCTATAGCTCCAAAAATGGACATAGCAGTCATAATAGCTTCCAGACATAAAAGCCCTACTAATAAACCAAATTTAGTTGCAAATCTGTCTATGTCATCTGACTGCTTCAGCATCTTGTCAAAAACTCCTATATTATCTTTGGAAAGATATACTGGGGTTTTTTAATGTTCCTAGTAAAAGGAAACCAAAATAAATACATTTGTTTTCTTGCCACCGTCTAACAAAAAAGTTGTAAATTATTCTGTAGCAACTTGCATTTTCATTTAGCCATCTGAGTAGTTAACTTACATTCAGCTGAAGTACATTTACCCAAGTTTATAGTTAATGATGTATACAACTGTTAGCAAGCTTGGGAAGCAGGCTGCTTATTACTTTATCCACTGTGACAAAGTTTCTATAAAACCCTTAAAAAGACGAGAAGCCATACATATATAAACAGCCTGATTTCCTCCAGTTGAGAAGTATCTACATAGCAAATACTAATATAAAGTATAACTGAATTTTTAAATTAAATTTCAGGTTAAATTTCCTCAGATTATAAATGTTATAAAATCAATCTGGAAAGAAAGTTAAAATCAATAGACACACTCCCTTGTACTTTTTCTCTTTTAAAATATCCATTGATTGTTGAGAAATCTGTGTACTTTAATTTTCACATTAATTCTTACAGCACAGACGAACAGCTCTATGCTGCTGTAAAACATTTTGAATAAAAATTTGGTTTGGAACTTACTAGGAAGAAGAACAGACCTGGATTGCCTCATTTAATTATCCAGGCTGTTTCTGAAAGTAAATTGCAAAATGTAAAAAACAATGTCAGTTTTATAAACTAAAGGGTTGGTTTTTTTTTTATTAGGTTATGAAATATAGACTTTCAGGATTGCAAGAAGCAATGTGAAAGGAAATTACGAAAATAACTATGATCTAAGGAAATTCAAGGGTAACCAAGGGTTACCAAGGTGTGTAGCATTCTTCTTTTTGGCTTTTGTTTCTGGTATAACTAAGAGAGAATTTCACAGAATCACAGAACTGTCACGGTTGGAAAAGGCATCTAAGATCACCACATCCAACAGTCAACAAAACAAAACAACAGAACAAAACAAACAAAAAACCCCACAATAAACAAAACAAAAAACACAAAAAAAACCCAAACAAACAAACAAAACCCCTCACCATCCCACTAGGGCACACTAGTCTGTGCCATGAGCCACCAGCTTCTCCACTGCTGTGGGAAATGGTATCTAAGGCTTTACTGAAGTCCAGGTAGACAACGGCCAGCCTTTCCCTCATCCACTAGGTGGGTCACCTGGCCACAGAATGAGATCAGGTTGGTCAGGCAGGACCTGCCTTTCCTGAAACCATGCTGGCTGGGCCTGATCCCCTGGCTGTCCTGCACTTGCCATGTGAACTCACTCAGGATGAACGTCTCCGTAATTTTTCCTAGTACCAAGGTCAGGCTGACAAGCCTGTAGTTCCACAGATCCTCCTCCCAGCCCTTCTTGTAGATGGGCATCACTTTGGTGAGCCTCCAATCATCTGGGACCTCCCCTTTTAGCCAAGACTGTTGATATATGATGGAGAGAGGCTTGGTGAGTTCCTCTGCCTCTCCCTCAATACTCTAGGGTGGATCCCATCCAGCCTCACAGACTTGTGAATGTCCAGGTGGCATAGTAGGTCACTAATTGCTTCCTCCTGGATTATGGGGGGGTTGTTCTACTCTCTGTCCTTATCTTCCAGCTCAGGAGGCTGAACAAGGATCTTCTTGAAGGAGTTAGCGGCCCTCATTGAGAGGGCTTTAAACTAGAATCAAAGGGGGAGGGGGACAAACCCAGGACTGATAAAGATAAGCCTTGGGGGGGACATACCGGTGTTGGAGACAATATCTGTGCCTCAGATCAAGTGTGTGTATACCAATGCCCATAGCATGGGCAATAAACAGGAGGAGTTAGAAGCTATTGTGCACCAGGGAAACCATGATATAATTGCCATCAGGGAAATGTGGTGGGATGGTTCGCATGGTTGGAGTGCTGCAATGGATGGCTATAGGCTTTTTAAAAGGGATAGACAAGGAAATAGAGGTAGAGGGGTAGCGTTATATGTTAAGGAATGTTTTGACTGTCTTGAATTCAATGTTAGACACACCAAGGTGGAAAGTCTGTGGATAAGGATAAAGAGGAAGTCCAATGAGGCTGATATCCTGGTGGGAATCTGCTACAGACCACCCACTCAGGATAAAGACACTGATGAGATATTCTTTCAACATCTGGGAGATGTCTTGCATTCACTAGCCCTTGTTCTCATGGGACGCTTCAACCTACCAGTTATAGTACTGCTGGAAGTATAACACAGCAGAAAGGGTGCAGTCCAAGAGGTTTCTGGAATATGTGGATGTCAACTTCCAGTTGCAGCTGGTAACCAAGTCTACCAGGGGTAGTGCCCCGCTAGACCTACTCTTTACGGGGAGGGTTGGTGGAAGATGTGGTGGTTGGAGGCCATCTGAGTCACAGTGACCATGATATGATAGAATTTTCAATATGTAGTGAAGTCAGGAGGACCGTCAGTA
Organism: Megaceryle maxima; assembly: GCA_024605025.1. NCBI lineage: Eukaryota > Metazoa > Chordata > Aves > Coraciiformes > Cerylidae > Megaceryle > Megaceryle maxima. The sequence continues at coordinate 14,988 of JANHGN010018425.1, forward strand.
AAACCTCTACCTTGGACTTCTGGAAGGCTGACTTTGGTCTAGACAGGATGCTGGTTTGGAGAGTCCCTTGGGAAGCAGCTCTCAAAAGCAAAGGGGCCTGAGAAGGCTGGGCTTACTTTAAGAATGAAATTATGAAGGTTCAACTGCAGGCTGTCCCTATGTGCCGACAAATGAGCCAGAGGGGAAGAAGACTGGCCTGGTTGAATAAGGAGCTTTTGCAAGAACTCAGGAAGAAAAAAAAAAAAAGAGAGTGAAGAGTGTATCAACTTTGGAAGAAGGGACAAGTGAACCAGGAAGCATTTAAGGACATTGCAAGGTCATGTAGAAAAAGAATTAGAGATGCAAAAGAACTTAATCTGGCCAATTCTGTCAAGGATAATAAAAAGTGTTTTCATAAATACATTAATAACAAAAGGAGGGCCAGGGAAGATCTCCATTCCTTACTGGATAAAGGGGGGGACGTACTAATGGAAAACAAGGAAAAGGCCGAGGTGCTCAACGCCTTCTTTGCCTCAGTCTTTAACAAAAAGACTGACTGTCCTCAGGACAATTGGACTCCTGAGTTGGTAGGCAGGGATAGGGAGCAGAATATCCCTCCTGAAATCCAGAAGGAAGTAGTGACCTGCTGTGCCACTTAGATCCTAACAAGTCTATGGGTCTGGATGGGATTCATCCTAAGGTGCTTAGGGAGCTGGCACAAGAGCTGGCTAAGCCGCTCTCAGGATCACAGGATGTCAGGGGTTGGAAGGGACCCTGGAATTCTTCGAGTCCAACCCCCCTGCCAGAGCAGGACCATACAGTTTAGCACAGGTCACACAGGAACACATCCAGGTGGGTCTTGAAAATCTCCAGAGAAGGAGACTCCACAACCTCTCTGGGAAGACCATTTAAGTGTTCTGTGACACTTACAGTAAAGAAGTTCCTCCTCATCTTGAGGTGGAACTTCTTGTGCTCCAGCTTACATACATTTCCCCTTTTCTTATCACAGGGCATGAGTCCCCCTCCTCTTGACACTCTTCCCACATATATTTATAAACATTTATTAAATCCCCTCTCAGTCTTCTTCAGACTAAAGAGCCTCAGGTCTCTCAGCCTTTCCTCATAGGACATGTTTTCCATTCCCTTAATCATCCTTGTAGAGCTCCGTTGGACTCTCTCGAGTAGATCCTTGTCCCTCTTGAGCTGGGGAGCCCAGAACTGGATGCAATATTCCAGGTGAGATCTCACTAGGGCAGAGTAGAGGGAGAGCAGAACCTCCCTCGATCTGCTGGACACACTCTTCCTAATGCACCTCAGGATACCATTTGCCTTCCTGGCCACAAGGGCACATTGCTGTCCCATGGAGAACTTGTTGTCCACCAAGACTCCCAGGTCCTTCTCCACAGGACTGCTCTCCAGCAGATCACCTCCCAGTCTGTACTGGTGTAATTTATTATTCCTTCACAGATGCA
>JANHGN010018425.1:16538-28276 GCA_024605025.1 Megaceryle maxima
TCACAGAAAGGGTGATAGAACACTGGAATGGACTGCCCAGGGAGGTGGTGGAGTCGCCATCCCTGGAGGTGTTTAAGGAAAGATCGGATGTAGCACTTAGTGGCATGATTTAGCTGATGCCATGGTGTTGGGTCATAGGCTGGACTTGATGATCTTGGAGGTCTATACCAGCCTCAGTAATTTTGTGATTCTGTGAACACTCTGGGCGTAGCTGGTGTGACTGACAAAGACAGGGGCAAAGACATTAAGTATCTCAGCCTTTTCCTCATCCTGGTTGTAATGTTCCTCCTCTCGTCCAATAAAGGATTGAGATCTTCCTTGGCTCTCTTTTTATTGTTAATGTATTTGTAAAAACTTCTTTTGTTGTCCCTCATGACAGTGGCTAGATTGATCTCCAGCTGGCCTTTTGTCTATTCTTTTCTCTGCGTGACCTAACAAGATGCCTGTACTCATTCTGAGAGACCTGCTCCCTCTTCCAGAGGAGGTAAACTCTTCTTTTTTTTACTGAGTCCCAGAAAAAGCTCCCTGTTCAGCCAGCCTGGTTGTCTTCTCTGCTTCTCAGATTTATAAAGATACATAGGAGTGCTATTGATCTGGAGGAATTGGAAGAGCCCCAGTAATGAAAAAAGAGGTTAACTGCTGTCAAGAACTGCTGTTTCTTTAGGCTGATATTGAAGGCTGTTTAATTTGTAATAGACTGGGAAGAAGAATTGGGTTTGAAGCCCTTAATTTTATGTTTGGTTTAAAGTTCTCATTCCATATGTAGTTTTCTATTGCTTAATGTTGTGCCAGACATGATTTTATGTAGTCAGCATCTCATATATGCAGAGTAAGTCCTGTACTGCTCCTTTTGCAAGGGCATCGCAGAAGATGCAGTTTAGTGCAAATGAAATTGTAAAGCAGTGAGGAATGCTTTCCATTCACATGGCCCTCAACATTGTTTAATAAGCTGCAAGGTAGATCAGCTTCGTGTAGCTCCTGAAGTCAGCTGTTACAGCTGTCAAGACAGGAAGTAGGGCCTCAGTTTTGGCTCTACTCCTCCAGAAGTTCCTACTGCCAGAGCTTGTTGGTAGCAGTACCGGGTGGTACAAGTGCAGGCACCACTGCCCTGGTACCAGTACCACAACAGTGTCCAATTCTAAATCTGTGTGACAGTGAATTATATCCAGTATTACTGTGCTCTGTCTGTGCCACCCCGAGCAACTCATACAGCCTTGATAAGTCCTGCCTCACACTGCAGCACCTCTAGCCCCTGCCCCAGGGCCAAGCACTGTCACGTGCCTGGACTTTGCACTCAGGCAGAGGCAGGACACACTCCTTCATGAGGGGCAAAGACCATGCTGTGCCAGGTCTGGTGTCCACCAAATTTCTGTGGTGTCACCAGGAGTAGCCATATGCAGATCCCTAGGAAGGAGTAGGAACAGAAGAACCAACTATGCTACTGTCTCTTACACCATCTGACACTCCAGTTAGCTAAGGATACTTCCCAAGACTGATATGTCTGTAATTATGTTCATTGGATTTCTCTTCTATGTACTTGACCAGACTCTCTTGAAAAGGTTTAGATTTTTAGCTTGCATAACATCCTTTGGCAATAAGGTCCACAGATGTATTGTGCATGGCATGAGAAACTGCTTTCTCCCAGTCAGCTGCTTTGAGCTTTATTCCTGCTATCTTCATTTGATGCCCCCTAAACCTTGTACTGAACCAGGGTAAACAGCTGCAGAATATACACTGACTATCATCCAGTCTTGTAAGGTTCTTCTACAGTTCTTCCCAATCAGCCTTAATCCTTGCCTCTCTAAACAATGTAGTGTCATTTGCTGCAGAATCCCATCTGGGGGAGATGAACAGCAGCTCCCAGCACACATCCCTGTGGAACTCCACTTCTATTGCACTTGCACTGCAAAAACTGGATGTTTACTCTCTGTTTTGTGTCTGCCTGCAAAATACCATCTATTCATTTCTGTGTAGGCCTAAGCAATAATAGTCGGTGTGCCAAGTCCCTTCATGAACCCTGTATGGTTCCTGTTAGCTAACACCACATCTATCTGCCAGCAGCGTTGTGCTGCTCCATCACACCTAAATCAGATTGCTGTACATGTGTAAGCTTCTGTATTTCATTCTAGGACATTAAGTACTGTAGTATTTAACTTCTGTGCACCCAAGTCCTTTACTGCATCTAGCCTGAAGTACACACACCAACACCTCTCCTTTGTATAGAAACAGTAGAATAGAAAAGCATTTGAAGGTACTACCTTCTTACAGTCCTTTACTGGGAAACCCAGCTACGCTTCTGAAAGAATGATAAACGTCGGGCTGAGGTTATCTGCACAGTCAGGATGCTAAAGTCTTTCTTTTGCCTGGTCTCCCTCTCATACTTCTCTCTCATCAGTAAGTCTTTGGATCTCTGAAGACATCTATCACTGAAATGGGGAAGCTTACTTGGGAGAGAAAACTAGACATGCTTTGGATCCAGGGTGAGTCCTCCTGCAGGGAGTCTTACTCTCGGTTTTTTGCAGGTGGATCTCAGCTGTGTCTGCTGCACTTGAAGCTGCAGGATACCCTTCACAAACCTCTTCCCAAATACACACCAGAGAGGATTATGTACTCCTAGAGGTTAAGTCAGTTTTAATAAATGGCTTCACATTTTTCAGAGAACATTAAAATCTTTCCACAGTGATTAGATGTTGTTTCAATAGAATTCATTTATTTACTTAAACATGATTCTCATAAGGAGTTTGAAAGATAAACACTGTGAAAAGTAATCATTATAAAATGATAATTACAGGAAAAAAATCCTAACTGACTTGTCTTTTGAGCCCAACAGGCATTTACCCTAATTGGACAGTAATGCATTCTTGCTGTATATTACAGTTGGACATCCAAATATCTAGAAGCCATAAAGCCAAACTACCCCATTTTTTCTTAAAAATAAGCATGCTGAAAAAAAACAGGAAATAATTTTCTACATAAGTTGTGGGGTCTCATAGTATTCAGTAGGCACAGATGATTCATGGCTTACCATTAGTTAAAAAAGGCATGAGGAAGAGCTTATTTTTAGCTTTCTTCTTTATAAATGGCTTGTTCTTGATGGCTTTTGTCCATGATATCACATTTGTTTATGACATCAAAATTCTCTCTCTTTTGGAAATAGTTGTGGTGTCATAAGCACCACTTTATAGTATTGGCATGAATGAAATCAGTAGGAAGGCTGAAAGGAAACAACTTCTACTCAGCTACCTTGCTAATCAGCACTCACGGTAAAAAAAGTCTTTCCCAGAACAGAATGGGGATTATTTAATAGGAGAGAGATTTGGGAGTTGTTTATAGAAAAGTCCCTAAAGCCTTTGAACTAAAATACAGCTGCAGTGCTGAAAGCAAATCAGATGCTGGATTGTATTGCTGGAGTAAACAAAGTGAAGCAAAGCCTGGGAGGGGATGGTCTTGTTACATAAGACACCAGTTACAGTGCATCAAAATTGCTGTAACCCCTATTGCGTCCTGCACCTCAGGGTATAATTGCTCTTGAAAAAAGGAACAAAGCAGGACAACCGTAATGGTAAAAAGTTTCAAATATTTAAGCTCTAAAATGTTGGAAAATATGAGGTATTCTTTCCACAGAGAAAAAATAAAATTAAGTAAGAGAAAGGAAAAAGACACCTTTTGAGTAATCTATTAAAAGTGTTTGGGTTTAGCATAAAAAAGCTAACCTGGATGTAGATGCATTTTTTTTTTCATAGTCACAGAGAGAAAAAAAAGAAGCTAAGTAATGTGAAAATCAGATGATGGAAACATAATGAAGGCTAATGATCACATAAAATAGGTTATCAAAAACCTATTGAGGGCCTTTAAAAGATATCTCTTTGCCTTTCAGAACATGCAGCAGAAAAAAAGGATAGAGAGTTACAGGAGCATGAAAGAAAATTATATAGAGAGCACAAAGAGGAGCAGATTTAACAATGGGACATGTCACTCTGTTCTCTGCTCTCTGAGTCCTTACCCCGTGTTCATCACTATGTATCTGCTCCACTTTCCTGTTCCCTCTTTATCAGCAGACTTAGCCTGTCAGAGAGTGTGAGATGAGCACACATTTTTTTATCATGATTTTGTATGGAAATAAATCTCATGCAATAGCACTACTGTGTCTTTGCTGATCTTTCACATCCCTGTAGTAACTTGGTAACCTGTGCAACCAATTTTAAGCATGTTAACCACATCTATTTCCGTAATTTTCATGAATAGGTAGTGGGATAGGAGAGACACAGACCTTTCAAATGTCCCAAGATGCATTATGAGCTCAAGCCTGATTAAACAAAAAAAAAAAATCCATATCATCTCACAAACTCATTATACTTCTGCAAAACTGTCTTATTGGTTGATAATGCTCACAGAACAGCTTTCTTAATTTCTTTCATTCCAGGGAACTCGTAAAAGTTTAGGATAAAACTGAAGAAGACTACATATCCCAAACTGGTTCAGTAAAAGATAATGCCTGTCTCCAGAGATCTTACCCTTAAAGAAGATACTACTTTTCAGCAAATACACTATGAAATATCTGTGTAAATATCAGAGGTGGATTTATAATGTATCTTTACAGCTAAAATAAGATGTTAAGAAATTCTTACTATGTGCAGTCTTGCTGTTATGCTGCCTGAATGATGAGGTATTCATTCATTCATTCATTCATTCATTCATTCATTCATCTGCTTTTTTATCAAAGCTGTGCTTTCGTCTTGCAGATGAATTTCATACAACCATTGCTCACTGAAAAAAACAAGAGAAACTCTTTTGAATGTGAAGTACTTCACTAATGTGGACTCCACTGCTTCAGGAAGACATTGAGACAAGTCATCCGATTAGATATTTTTAAAAGTTGAGTTGCAATCAATATTTGGAAAGTTATACCAGCCAAACTCAATAGTTATTTACAGATAGGACAAAGAGGACAGGCACTGGTTGTTCATTGTGGTGGTCTGGACAAAAATTTCCCATCTCTTTTATCTGCAATTGATTGTCCAACAAAACTAGGAAGGATTTTCTGTTTTCGAGGAGTATGGTTGAGAAATTTGGTTAATAGACTTTTTGAAAGGGCGCTGCAAGAGAGAACTGGAACTTGTTGGTTTAATATCTCTTATTATTTAATCCTATATAACTGAAATGGCTTTTTTTTCACAAATGAAAAATACAAAACATTGTAAAACCAAAGTAGTCCCTTGTACTTGCTAAACATCATGTAGGGTTGCAAGATTTCAGAGAAAGTTAATAAATTACTTACAATTGTTTAAGAATTGAATAGTGATGGTTATTGGTTTGTAAGTATCCTTTAGAAAAAGATTCCATAGTTTCTAGAAAACTTGAAACCACTAGATTTTGTTTGACATACAGATTATTGGAAACATTAGATTATTCTAGTCACATATATCTATAGAAATTAAATTATGGGCTGTCTGTACAAGGCTGTGGTATGATTCAGTAGTATAACTATGGCATTCCAAATGCCTATCAGAATTATAAATAGGAGTATGCCTTGAGAAATATTAAGGTACATGAAAAAAAGCAAAAATCTTTCCAAACTATCTCTTCCATTATTTCATTTTTGTTTTAATGAAGAACCTTTGGGGAAAATTACTATGCTTGAATAGCATGAAGAATGTACATGACATTTTATTTCATTCACCTGTGACCCTACCTATTATTCTCCTCAGCAGTCCAGAAATTAAACATTTCATAAGGTACTTGCTCTTTACCGGCCATTTAATTATTATGCACCTCATTTCTTTTGTTTAGTTGTTCAATTAAAAAAAAAATATTTAATTTCCTGTGAGTTTGAGGCCATTTTATAATTTCATAGGATATTCCAAGGTGTGTATGTTACTGTAAGATAACGCTGGCAGGTCACTAAAAGCATTTGCCTCTGCCTCACACTTCACAACACCCACCAGGCATGCATTATCTCAGAGTACCACATGTCTTGTTAAGCCTTACAGTTTCTGTGGATGATGGACAAGCTTACTGTCAGGGTCTTAACAGAAATGCTACTTTTATATGTTTATAGCTCCCCCATTGTCTACAGTTCAGTGCTAAGATGTACATCTATCATATATCGGATGTATATAATGGGAAAGTATTTAGACCAAAGTCAAGAATGGGATTGACATAACACTAGTTTCCTTTGAAAATCTGTAGAAGTGTGGATAGATTTGAGTGCAGAGCTGAGAGTAGGCTGAAATGGCCCAATAGCAACACCAAGAACATCACCAATATTTCAAATTATTTGCCAGTTTAAGAAAAAACATTAGAGAGAAACATTAGTAGAGAAGACATTAATAAAACAAGATTTACAAAGACCTGCTGTAGATTGACTTGTCAATTATCACGTGTAAAAAACTGATGTATTGGGAAGGCTTCATGTAAGTAATCATATGCGTATTATTTGCTTGGTTTTATATATTTCTAATACAAGCTCTTAGAAGATTTGAACTAAATAAATTTGTTGTGAACTAGGAGTAAAGACCTAATGCAAAATATTACTTAAGCATCTGCTTATACTTTATATATCCATTTCAGTGACACTTCAAATGGTTAAACTCATTCTTAATGAGGACCTAATGTCTTGCCTGCTACTCTGAGACATTAGACATTGCTCTCATTAAGAATTATACATCTTAATTCCTTGTGTAATGCCATGTGTATACACCCTTAGCAGTCATTACACAAGACAAAAAACATCTAATTGGATCCTATAGTGACAGCAACAAAGTCATTTTCTTTAAATGATGGTTTTTCAACAAAAAGCAAATGTATACATTATTCTTTAACTTCAAGGGCAATTGCTTTCTTTTTTTTGCTTTCTTTTTTTCTGTTGTATTACTAGTTCAGGTAGTATATGCATTATTATAAATATAGAAAAGAATGGGTTTGCATCTTGTGAAGCTATTTCCCTTTGGATGCTTGTCTGTGAAAAGGTGCTGTCATGTAATTCTGCTTGTGGGTGTGTACTGAGCAGATGGCTAGGTAGGTATTTGAAGTATCCAGGATAGTGGACAAACTAGAGCAAACAGTTGTTAATTCTGACTTTCTAATCTTAGCAAGTGATGAGCTTTTACTGAATTTGTGGAACTGGGCACTGACTCCTCAAGTGCTAAACTCCATGACCAGAGGCTAAATAAAATTTGAACCTAAGCATGGGATTAATTTCCAACTTCTTCCTTGACCATGAAATCAAATGAAATGTTGACGCAAACCTTGAATTTTGCAGCTTGGGACCTTTTTGAATTTGAAAACATAACACTTTCTGTTAATGGAAAATAGAGATAACTTGAACTGTAAGTCAAATTGTATCCTTTTCCCATTAATACCTACCGTTTTTTCACGAACTACAATTTTCTCATATAGCAACTGAGAAAAGTGATGCACACTTGATTTTCCAGTGGGAAAATAACACATATCACAACTTGAAGGGGCAAATTAAAGTCTCTCTCTTTTTGACAAATGTGATTTTGCCACTTCAGTGCAAGTGGGCATGCTTTTCCTCTTTTTGTTCTGCTGTTTATAGAAAAATTCTGACCTCCTCTGTATCCAAAAATCAGATTGAAGTCAGAAGGATCTATAGCACAAGGTTGTGGCACACAGTTGCAGTAAACATACTACATAAAGGTAACTCAACATAAGACTCAAAACAGGATTTGCTAATGACCCTTATTTAATAAAACACTACAGCAATAGCCCCCAAATGCTGCAATAAGACAACTGGGAGATATAGTTGTTTTGGGCCATTATTGGTGAGTGCTTTTAATACAGTTTGCAAAAGTAACCTTTCTTTGTTTTCTGTGTGAGTTGGCAGGTTTCCTTTGAAACTGAAAAACAAAAATACAGAGGGGTCATACACTAAGGGCAGCTATTTTCTTATTTCTTTGCATTAAATTCCCAGCAGCAAAGGGATTTGAATTTTTAGAGGAAAAGAGAAAAAAATCAATTTTTTCTACCAGATTATAATTATTTCAAGGTAAATTACACATTTCTATTTATCATTGATGCATTGGTATGTTTCTTTCTTCTCTGATTTATGCAAAAAAAACAACCCAAAAGGCCAAACTATCATGATTAGCAACAGAATAGAACCACAGGCACATATGCTCAAATAGTGGAATTAGGTGCACATTAATAATTTCCTCAGGCTCGATTTTATCTGAATAATATATATATAGAAAAAAAAGCAAATTTTCCTTTTGGTTTGGTTTTCTTTTTTTTTTTTTTTTTTTCCCCCTTGATTAATTATCTGCTTTTTATGCAGGTCCTGAGTACAGAATTTAGCTCATGCTACCCTACTTACCATGGACTCATTTGCATAGAATGCAAAGGATAAGGGTTACCTCAGGATACCTTGGGAGGTAGAGAAGGTGAATGTCTCCAAACACATACCTTTTTGTTCCTACCCCAAGAGCAGTCCAAAGTCATGTGGCTTCATAGCTGGAAGGCTTCCAGGTGTGGCTGCTTCTGAGCCTTTTGAGAGTAGGGAAGGGGATGAGAAGAAGAGATGATACATCTTATGTTAGACAGTAGTATTGTTTTTACCAGTGTTGTTACAGTGATATTGTTAGCACTGCTGTAAATGTATTACTGCTTTTACTAGTTCTAACAGTGATTATGAGGATCTTCCTATGTTTAAGAGCAATGTGAGAGGAGTAATGCTTCCAGGTATGAACAAAAGGAACATGAAGGTATTGGAAGAGATGGAGTGAAAGAGAAATTTCAATCCCTTTTTTTAAAGACAATAGGTTTTTGAAGGCATAAAAAAAAAGATTAAAAAAAAAAAGCTACAGATGAGATTGAATTTTCTTTCAGGAATGCAATGAAGAGAGACAAGATGTAAAAGTAGCCAAAGAAATGGAAAGAAAAAATGGATTTAGATGTAATGCACAGCAAGAGTAATGAGAGGGGGGAGGCCCAGGAGGTGTCATGCAGCAGAATGTCTCAAATGACAAATATTTAGGAATATGCTGTACTTGTCTAGTGACTCCTGATGCATATATCTATATGAATTTATATGCTAGATATCAGAAGTATGCAGGTAGGCCCTGATCCTAAGCAGCTGTAAATTAATGAAGCTCCACGGGAGAAAATGGAGTCATGTCCATATCTACGAGCCCAGGATCTAACCGTGATAGCAAGAAATTTCACATATGAATAGATCATCAGAGCACAACTTAATTATCACATAAGATGAATTCTTGAACTACTTTCTTAATAAAAACTAACAATAAGCCCTACCACATTGGTTTCTTAGAAGCAGTAAATACATGAGGCATTCAATCAGACATGCATTCTTATTCTAAAGAAGATCATTTTCACTGCAGTCATTAATTCCAGAAACTTTAAAAAGGATGTGTCAGTTCAGAGTTTTTCTGAACAAGCCATGATGGTACTGATGGGGATCTCCTAGTGCTACTTGGAGGGGTGGAATCATTCTATTTTTGGAGATGTCAAGCAGCCTTTGCTTCTGACAACTCCAGTACTCATATGTACTCTGTTTGATTTGTCTTCTTGAAGTGGATCTTTTAAACCAAGATTGATTCATGGACTTGTTTTAGTCAAGTATAAACTGTTTTTATACAGATGTCCCATGTTGTACAGAAGTTCCAACTTGGAGTGTTCCTTCTGTATGAGTGTATGTGTAGGTGTATGTTTCCTTGGAATGTAAGGGTTGCATCTTCTTTGCTGACTGTGCTGAGAAAAGTGCCAACTTCTGGCCTTTGGTTTAGTGTAATGTCTTTGTCTATCCAAGCTAGTCACCTCATTGTAGAAGGTTATCAGTTTAGTCAGGCATGATTTCCCCTTCACATATCTATGTTGACTATTCCCAATCACCTTCTTGTCCTTAATATATCTGTAAATGGTTTCCAGGGTTAGTTTCTTCATCAGCTTCCCAAACAACCAAGCTGAGGCTGACTGACATATAGTTCCCTGGATGAATCCTCTTGCCCTTCTCGAAGATAGAAGTGGCACTGTGTTTCTTCCAGTCCCCCAGGCAGGTTTTGGCTTTCCAAACTCCATCCCTGCACTTTTGGATAGTGTCTCTATATTCCTGCGGAATCCCTGCTCCATGCTCCTCTTCCATGCTTCTTTTTTATGTCTGAGTTTAGTCAGGAGCTCCTTGTTCATTATACAGGTCTCCCACTACCTTTTATTGAATTCCTGATGGTAGGGGTGGACCATTGTTAAGCTGGAGGAGGTGATCCTTGAACCACTGTCCTGGACCCCCACTTTCTTTAGGGCTTGCTCTCATGCAGTTCCTTGAAGCAGGTCTCTGGACATGCCAAAGTCTGTTCTCCATAAGTCCGGGCTTGTGGTCCTGGTTTTTGCCTTGTTCCCTCCTCTCAGCATCCTGAACTCCATCAATTTGTGGTCGCTGCAGCCTAGGCTGCCTCCAGTCTTCACATTTCCAACCAGTTCTTCCTTGATGGAAGTATGAGGTACAGCAGACAATGTCCCCTTGTTGGCTTCTCCATCACTTGTGTCAAGGAACTGTCATTAATGTACTCCAGAAAACTTCTGGATTGCTTATGTCCCGATGAGTTGCCTCCCAGCCAACTAGAGGAATACAGTGCATGTTGGGTGATTTGTAGACCTGTCAGAATCCAAAGAAAAGTAAGAAAATTGCTGAGTTGTAAAATCATTTTTGATAAACCTGAAAGATTTATGGAGTGTATTTTTTGTAGACAGGGATCTTGCTACCTGTCAGTATATGCTGATACAGGACATTATTTGTTAGTTTTATAGGCATGTATATGTATTCAGAATCTGAATGTGGAGTTTCTTTTGCTAAAATGTCTATTGTGTGGTTCATCAAAATGGTGCTGAGACAAGTGCCAAATTATTTGCATTTCCTGTAAACCAGCTCATGTTCTGAGCTCACATTTCAGAGATCATTTTTTGGTAGCTTGCATAATTACATTACAGAAAATGTCTAGGATCTACAAACCAGAAAAGGATCAGTTCAAAAGGTCAGACAAGAAGTCACGCTATTGACTAGGTATATACTCTGTGAATGCAATTAGCACAAACTGTGTAAGTTCTAAAAAATATTCATGTTTCAGAAGAAAATTACTTGAAACCACACAACTAGCCTTTGCACTGAAAGGAAGGCATAGAAGTTGAGGGATCCTTAATGAGATCTCTGGGTTGTGACAAGGTACTCTTGGCTATCACTGATTTTTGATCAGACCTTTGTTTCTCAGAAAACACCTGCTTTTCTTCCATGAAAGATGAAGTGTGATATTTTCATTATTATTCCAGTGCTTTCCTCGGCAGTGTTTATGGAACATTTTGCAAAGAAGGTTTTAAAAAAATCTTGCAACCTCTTTCTCACTTCTTTTTCAAACATTTTTTATTTTAATTTATTCTCCTTTCAGATAACTCGGAATTGCAGATCCTAAGTCTAAATCCATCCTTCAGAACTTGGAGTTGATGAAGTTCCAAGGTCTGACTACATCTGGTTTTACACTCAGAATTTGAACCAAGCAGTTGATGAGATGAATGTTGCTGGTCTTTGAAGAGAATATGGATTGGATTTGATGATTGCAGATTAGTTATTTTAAAGGATTCACTTCATATGACAAATATAAACTAGAAGCAGAAATAGGGGCTTAAGATCATTTCTTCCCCCAACTACCCCTCCGCCCCACCCCACAAAAAAAAAAAAAAAAAAAAAGAAAAAAAAAAAAAGGAAAAAAAAT
>JANHGN010018425.1:28282-58972 GCA_024605025.1 Megaceryle maxima
AAAACTAGAGGCAGAACTAGGGGCTTAAGAGAATTTCTTCCCCCACCCACCCCTCCGCCCCCCCCCAAAAAAAAAAAAAAAAAAAAAAAGAAAAAGAAAAAAAGAAAAAAAATTATCTCAGTGACATATCCTAATGCCCTGCTTAATCTGGTCACTAAGAGGAAAGGCACGTTCACTAAACCCTTGTGGAGAAGCTCAGTATTTACTTAGAAAAGAGAGATTTACAGAAATTTGTTCATTATTTTATGCTCTCCCTAGCACATAGACTAGAAGTGTTTTTATAGTTTTGAAAGGCAAGTGTTACACACAGGAGATAGCACAAACCCAATAACATACTTAAACTAGCACCACAGTTATCCAAGATACATTATTTATACTATTGTATTTGCTAGATGGTCATATTTAGAAGGATGATCTTTTTACAGGGCTTCAGCTGTTAACAGATTCAAGAGAAGATGCAATGCCCTTGAAACAAGGAGCACCCCTTGCTCCTTTTTTTTATGTGTTTCAGTGAACTTGAATACTGTTTCTTCTTTATGAGACTGCCTTGTCAGGACTGGTTTTGCATGTATCAGCTGTTAGTAACCCTGGACTGAATCTTAGCTGTTGACTATGATTTTGTTTTAGAATCTTTTTAAATTGCAAAAGCTTAGCAAAGCCTGCTTGTGGTGTTGATTGCTGTGTTCCTGCTGCCATCTACTGGAACGTTTTTAGTATTACTGGGTAGTCTTTTCTATGTAGAAGAATTGCAGCAACCAGGAGATGAAAAAAATACGTGCTTCTTGCACACGGTCACAGGAACACAGTCTGAATGTCACGGAATAAAAGCTCGTATGAGGGGTGCCTTGATTCTGTTAGGAGTATTTTAAAAAACATTCAGGGAGGTGAGTGGCCTGATTTCTATTGCATTTCAGTGTGAATTAGACACTGGATAATTGCTTAACTCTCATCAGCTTCCTAGCCTTCGTGTTCAGTCGTTCATTTCAAGAACCACATTAATGAATCCATCAGATTTCCAGGCCTGTTTGCACATATAAATGTGCAGCTAGATGCTCAAATGCCCAGGGCATGCATGCATAGCAGCAGTATTATCATATGGAAATAGGTTTGTCATACTGTTTAAGGGCATATTAATTGAACTCCAAAGCTGCTAGAGCATGAGCTAAAGCCACAGGCAGTAAAATTCATTCCCCATGACATTCCCTGTGAACTGATATATGCATTCAGCAACAAAACATCTTTTTCAAACTTGCTAGAAGTGGTATTTTAATGCAGCTTCCAACGACTTTGTTGCCAAAAAATCAACTTTTGACATCACACTTGTAAAGTGACGCATCTTCTGCAAGAATATTTGCAAAAGATACATCATTACACTTGTTATAAAATGCTTTGTCTCATGCTTTCTAAAGGCATCTCAAGATAACTATAATTTCCTCTCTTTGCTTCCTTGCTTCTTAAAAATAGTGTTTCCTTCTGTATAAAAGTTTACTTCTTATTTTTCTTTGTATCCATTTTAGTAGTGACAACATACCTACTAGTTTGTGGGCTTTTTTTTCTTTACAACGTAACTCATGCTCTGACTTGATCTGCTTTAGGGTAGATACTATATTGTTCCACTGAAGTTACAGTGGGTTTCTGCTTCTCTAAGTGGGAGAGCTACAGTTTATGTTCTAATATATGCTACATTCTTTTGTGAGATACTCAAAATACAGAGAATAGCATCCACGAGATTACAAACAGGTTTTTAAAAAATCAGTTTAGATACATTTTTCAACTTTGACTGTTTTAAAAATGTTACTCATATTCATAAATCCCCTTATCCCTTGCATTTAGTTTCTAATATATTCCATTAAATTATAAAGTGGCAATAATATTGACTATTTTTTTACCAAGGTTTCCTCATATAAATACTATGTAATTTATTATGCAAATCATTTGTAGATATCTGAAGTTTACATGCATCCACTTTGCATTTTGTTAGTCATCCAGGCATAAAATTGCTCAAAATTAAACACTAGATAGATGTGGTTAGGTGTCTGTACCACTTACTAAAGCTACTTAAATGAGGACAAAATTAAGCCAATACTCAACTGTTTTTTTTTCTCTCCAGTGGTGCCAGCAAGAACCTAATACTAGAATAAATGTCTTTGTCATGTCTGTACTACACAGTGAAGTAAAGGATCTCTGTAGTTCTGCATCCTCAAGCTAGCTCTAAGCAGTGCTGAAGCATCTACCCAGCATAATACAGCACCATGCAGACACAGTAGTGCAGGTCTCAAATGTGCTATAGCTGCATTAGCTACAGGTCACTGACAGGGCTCTGAGACTTCTGGCAGGGCTACCTTAAAACTTCTCAGCAGTGTAAGCTGCAGGTAAAATTTAGGTTTGCCACCTGAGGAAGAAGAAAAGGGGCAAGGATGCTGCTGTGTAGAAATGGACGGCAGAGAGAAGTGGGTCCACAGGAATTAAGAGCAGAGGAAGATGCCTGGCTGTGACAGATAGTCCTGAAGGAGGGGTCAGAGTCCATGGCAGCAACTATTTCTGGGGTTAGGAATTGCTCCTCAAAGTAAAGATGTTTAACATCTGAGGTCTTGTCACAGTCCCTGTAGCATGACAAGCTAGAAGCCTTGCTCTCTCTGCTTGCTGTCCGCAGCTCTGGCACAGGTGATGTAAGTAACAGGGACATGAATCTCTTGCTGCATTTAGCAGCAGGCTGCTGTAGGCAGCTGCCTACTTTGTGTAAGATTCTTTGGCTTCCTTTTCCAGAGGTAGTTTGGTTGGCATCAATCTGGGTATCCCTTCCCAAGTGCTTCAGGTCACAGTATTGCTCTGGTCCCACTTAAAGCTGTGTAACTTTGCCAGGGCCAGCTATGCCTGTTCAGACAACCAAAACCATGATCTGCTTTGAAAATTTTTCAGTGTTTGAACTCATGTTTGCTTGGGTAGTCAGCTATCAGGTGAGATTCTTCAGTGGTAACAAGACCTGACTCTATTATGCACACATAATAGCACAAATAACTGGTTTGTACTTCCAATATACCACATAGTCTTACTACTAACTCTGCTTTATAGACTTTAAATTCTTATTTTCTGCAATTGGCTGTTAAGTCTCACATCCCAGCCAACATGCTAAGAACAAGATGGTGCAAAACCCTTGTGTGTAGGTATGGAGCAGAGGAATCTGGAACAAGCAATATCCCTTCTCCCAGCGGGGTCTGAAATCATTTGATCCAAGAGAAGCACCTGGGTTCCTCTGAGATTCTTCCTTTTGTTCTATCCTTTGCAGCACTTGGACCACAAGGCAATTCAGAAGGGGGTTGGAAAGAAGTAAGAGTGCCCACCCACACAGATCAACAAACACGATTTGGGGAGGTCTGGAATATGTTCTCTGAGCTTATACTGTCCATTTTACCAATCCATCTTCAAGGTTAATGCTGCCCGATGTAAGACAAGCTCCAGGACAGTCTGTTTATCTGCAGTTGCAAACTCATAAGCACTCACCGAAGAGCCTTAGGATGCACACACCATCATCTAGATATTAGGAAATGAGCCCATGGGTTGTTTTGCAGAAGTCAGGAGGGAGACTTTCACTTTTAAATTCAAAAGAAAAACATTGAAAGACATTTTGCTGCAGTCCTACACTTAAAGCTTTTAATGTTTAGAGAAAATTGCCTTTTATAGTGGTGATGGCAAATTGCCCTTAGATTGCAAAAGCTGCACAGAGACTACTGCTATGTTTTTAACACCATGTTTCGACAGATTGTCACGCTTCTCACGAAAGTTTGATTTTATATTAAATATGCATAGTAAATCTGTGCACTTTATTATAAGGAAAAAGACCAGAATTGCTCTGCAGGTACTACTATGCTTTACAAAGGCATTGTATGGAGCCATCGGTACAGGAAGGACATGGACCTGATGGAGCTGGTCCAGAGGAGGGCCACGAAGATGATCAGGGGGCTGGAGCACCTCTCCTATGAAGACAGGCTTAGGGAGCTGAGGTTGTTCAGCCTGGAGAAGAGAAGGCTTCAGGGAGACCTAATAGTGACTTTCCAGTACCTGAAGGGGGCCTATAAGAAGATGGGAAAGGGCCTATTTACAAAGGCCTGTAGTGACAGGATGAGGGGCAATGGTTTTAAACTAGAGAAGAGTAGATTTAGATTGGATATTAGAAACAAGTTCTTTACCATGAGGGTGGTGGAGCACTGTAGCAGGTTGCCCAGGGAGGTGGTTGAGGCCCCATCCCTAGAGATACAAAGGTGAGGCTTGACAAGGCTCTGAGCAACCTGATCTAGTTGAGGATGTCCCTGCTCACTGCAGGGGGGTCAGACTAGATGACCTTTAGAGGTCCCTCCTGGCCCAAACCATTCTATGATTATTTGATACTATGATTCTGTATCTGATAAAACCAGTGTCATTAAAAATGGATACCTTTTCTACTGAGGCATTTCTCTTCATTGTAGTGTTTGTAGGTTTATCTATATCTGACAATTTGGCAAAGCCACAAATCCTAAGTAAACACAGCTACTGTAAATGGTATATATTCTGCTTTTAAAGTTTCTTGATGTAAGCACAACAAATCCCAAAAGACAGGACTTCTAGACAACGGTCTCACACTTGGTGCTGGATATAACAAAGTGCCAGAGGCAAAGTCAATACAATACCCAAGATGTGTGGTTCCCAGCAGTAACATGACAAGGATAGTGACATTTTGGAGGGGCTGGGGGGTATTTTTAATTGACTTTAGATGGAAATAAGTAACAAAGTTAAAATTTCACAAGTGCTTATTTTGTGTTTATGAGTGTTTGAACTCTAGCCAAGGATCCAACTGTTCTCTCACTCAAAAGATATACTATATGGTAAAAAATTTTCCAGTGAAACCTAGGGTCTGAGAGTTTTCTTAATAAAAAATGTATAGATATTTATCACTCACTATAATTTGTCCTTTGGAAAGTGCAATTGAAAGCTATAATGTTGTAACCAGAAACACTATAGAGAGATGACTTTGGGTATTATGGGTAGTGTCATTCTATATGGGACATTCTGATAGCTTTTATTTCCCTTAAGGCATGCTCATATTTTCAGTATAAATCCTTGCTCCAATCAGAGCCTATAGTTTGACTACAAAAGCTCATTTAAGATTGAAACTTTATGCCTTATAATGTCAAGGCACATAACATTTTCAAGGAGGGGTTTTGACCAGGTGATCATGTTGCCAGATGAAGAGAAGGAATTTTTTGCCTTTTTAGTGTTTTATTTGTATTGCTATTTAATAAAAATTTATCCATGCAAAAACAAAAAAATCAAACCACCTGGCTGAAAAATTCTGCTAGTCTGATTAAAAAAACCAAACAACTATACATCTAAATATTTACTGGTTAGAGCTCATAGGAGCTTCTGTGTTATTGGTGACTACTTATTTGCACTTCTTCATCATGTTTTCGTTTTCATTTCAAAACAAAACAAAGGAATACAAAAACTAAGAAAAAAAAAATACTGATTACCTTTATTACCCTAAGTTTCAACTTTATGAAACCAGGGTGTCATTCTTTTGCAGAATGATCTCAGATTATTAGAGTGGAGTCCAATATTTAAAAACTCAAAATATTTTCCCTTACAATGCTGCTATGTGATCTTGGACAAGTCTCGTTGGTGTGAACCCTCAATGGCATTTGGGCTTCCACATCAACCCAGTTAAGATCCTTACATTTTAGGGAACTGTGGACAAGGATGTCTATGAATTAGGCTCCAGTCACTAAAACAGAAATAGTACTACTTTTTTGCTTCACAGGAGTACAGTGAGAAAGGTTCACTTACAATTCCAAGATGTTCTGATGCTTTGGTGATCAAAGCCATACAAGTATCTTTGAATCCTACATTATATTGCTTTGATGTGTAATATATAACCACACTGGTTTAGAAAGCATGAAAATAAGTCTTATCTAATTCCATATATATATATCTTAGATTATACTTGATTTCCCTTGTATTCTTGTTAGAATATACCATAGCTTTCTCATGTTACAATGTGCAATTACTTAATGTGCCTTTTCTGGCAGCCCATTAAATAATAATACTAACACCTGTCATCTGTAGTTTATTCACCCTTAGCATGAATTATGATTATAATGTAGTACTCTTTTGATGTGGTTTTGGACTTGATTTTAAAGGAGAGAGTGAGTATAAGTTTTGAAAGTGGATTTCTTGAAGTGGTTCTTTGCCTGAGAAGGCAAGATTAAACTTGTAAGCCCTGCATTTTAACTGAAAGGTGAGAAGATATGTGTTGTTTTTCTTTGTTTATATTGTCTTGTTTTTGAGGAACCTTTGCATCTCTTGCATACTAGGTTTGCACTACTGGCAGAAAGACCCAGTACTGATGGAGATGTTGATCCTGCCTTCATTCAGTAGATTTAGTTTTCATAATTCCCATCTGTAGTGAAGGGTCCAGACAGCCAGCACTGAGGGAAGATCAAAGAAAAAAAGTAGAAGAATAGAAAAGACAAAACAATTGTGATAAGATTGCTAGTCAATATATCCTCAATGACAACAGGTCATATCAGAAGAAACTGATTTCATTCTATGATGAGATTACAGTTTTGTAAGAAAAAGTAATTGCACAAAATCAATTTCCTTTCTGTAAGACTTCAAATTACAGCATATTCTGGTAAGGAAATCACCATCATAATATATTAATAAAAGGCTTTAGGGGGCTGGGTTCCAGCTGATGTCCTGGTTTCACTGGGACAGAATCATAGTCCTGACATGGTCTGCAGGCTATTAGCAGTTTGGACTCAGACAGGACAGCTGACATGAGTTGGTTACAGGTGTACCCCATCCTATAAACATCATGCTCAGGATAAAGGAGGAAGTTTGCCTTCATGAAGGAAGGCATAGTCTACTCTGTGGTTTCCTCTTGAGGCTACTTCTGTTTCTGCAGACTACCTTCCTGTCTATTGTGATCACTGTATATTTGCTGGGCTGGTTATAACTTTTTTTTTTTTTTTCTGGCCTCCGTTTTAGTTTGGCTGTTCCATTTCATCTGTTTTTATTTCTTTTTGTGAATCCCCCCCCCTTTTTTTTTTTTTTTTTTTTTTTTTTTTTTTTTTTTTTTTCCCCTTCCACCCCCCTTCTTGGCTGGTGTGGGGCCATCAGGTGATAGAGCAATTGCTGTAGTTTAGCCCTAGATAGGGACTAAATGTAGACGTGCGGTTAGGGTCTGTGCAGTAGCATTGTCTCATTATTATCAATTGATGCAGTATAGATGTTTCACTGGGCTGCAGTCATGTGCATTAAGAACGGGCAGATCACAAAAAATAGTGTTTTTTGTGAAAAATCTCTGTAGCAGGATATTGCTAGCAGCATTCAACAGGGACTGTTGGCAAACCTGTCACAATTCAATACTTAGCAGTAATCTAGAAGTAGATATAAAGACTCTGCTGATACAGCCCAGGAATGATAAAAAGATTAGTCAAATATGATTAATGATAAAAGCAACAGTTCCCTGAAAAAGTGCCATAAATATGCTTTGGGGCTGGGAAAGAGAGGGAGGAGGAATGGCTTAACCACTGAGAAACTTAAGTGTTTCTCTGTTTAGTTTAAAGAAGATTCAAAGGTATCTTGGTTACAGTACCTAAATATCTTCACAGGTAGAAAATGTGGGATACTGAAAGACTATTTTAGCAGAGTAGTGTGGAGCAGAAAACAGCGGATGGAATCTGAAACCAGAAAGCATCAAAGTAGACATTACATACAACTTTTAAAAATTATTTTGAAGGGACATTAAAACACTGCACCAGAGGTATGAGTGCTTCTTACCTCATCTGATGTCTTTAATCCAGATGCGAGTGTCTGTTTTGGAAGACAGTTTGGCCAAACCATGTATCATAAGCAGTCTGTCTTCATTCTAGATAATAGTGATAATTGTTGGAGTGAAGATGTACCAATCCAGACTTCAATATGGATTCTGGAAGCCCCATAAAAAAAAAATGGGTATGCGCTTGAGTTCTTAGCTACACAGAAGACTCTGACAGTGCACCTGTGGTGTTGAAGATTAAACTTTGACCTGTGCTGACCTCATGAAGTTTAGCAAGGCCAAGTGCAAGGTCCTGCACTCAGCTGGGGCAATCCCAAGCACAAATACAGGCTGGGCAGAGTATGGATTGAGAGTAGTCCTGAGGAGAAAGACTTGAGGGTGCTGGCTCAACATGATCCATCAGTGTGCAGGTGCAGCCCAGAAATCTCCAACCATATCCTGGGCTGCATCAAAAGAAGTTTGGTCACCAGGTCAAGGGGGGTTATTCTCCCCCTCTACTCTGCTTTCGTGAGACCTCACATGGAGTACTGTGTCCAGCTCTGGAGTTCCCAATGTAAGAAGGGCAGGGACATCTTAGAGCAGGTTCAAAGGAGGACCATGAAGATGATTAGAGGCCTGGAACACAGGGTGAGAGAGTTGGGGTTTTTCAGCCTGGAGAATAGAAGACTCCTGGGAGATGTTACTGGTGCCTTCAAGTATCTGAAGAGGGCCTGCAAGAAAGGCAGGGAGAGACATTTTACAAGGACATATAGTGATAGAATGAAGGGTAATGGCTTCAAACTGGAAAAGGTGAGGTTTAGATTAGAAATTAGGAAGCTCTTCACTCTGAGGGTGGTGAGACAGGGGAACAGGTTACCCAGGGATGTTGTGGGGGATCCATCATTGGATATGTTCAAGACCAGGCTGGATGGGACTTTGAGCAATCTGGTCTGGTGGGAGATGTCCCTGCCTGTGGCAGGTGGGTTGGAACTAGATGCTCTTTAAGGTCCAATTCCAACCCAAACCATTCTATGATGACTTCCTCACTACAATATTACCTTCATTCTGCCATGTAAACAGAGGAATGGGGTAAGGGTGAAAAAAAGGAATATCTGAGTTGAGGAGTAACTTTAAAATAACAGTATGGAGCTAAGACTTGAAGCTTTGTGTAGGGATTCGAGAATGGGAGTGTTGTATTGAAGTTGGAAGAAAGATAATTTTAACAGTAATAATTTATAAGCACTGTAGGGAGATTTTATCAGAGACCAAAGAGAAAGCATTTGCAGAAGGCAAGAGAGAATGAGTGTGGTGCTTAATCAGAGGGAAAGCAGATCTTTGAAATGTTGTAAAAAAGTAAATGGCAAAATCTTGTTTCAAAAAAACCCAACCAGCGTAGCGTGCAAATTACAAATTCATTTCCCTTTCATCCCAAAAGAGAGCTACATTCTGCTCCTACTTCCTGACTTTAAACACTTAAAACACTATAAATGGGCCATTCAGGAATAACTGAGACTACAGCTTGATTTCACCATCCTAGTTTTAATTCAGTGTCGCTCTTGGCACTACAGATGTTCTATGTGGGATTTGAATTCCACGGAACTGATCAGACTTTGGTCTGATTTTACCTTTTGTTCGAATGATCATAAATCCTTATAAAGATAGGATTTTAAAAACATGATCTGGATCCTTGTTGAGTTGTTCGGTTTGGTTTTGTTTTGTTTTTTAATACCTCCTATTCTGAGGTCACTTGGATTCAGGATTCCTGCTTAGGCTATTTTGTACATTTTTACAGATATTCAAAAGCCTGTAATAGCAC
This sequence comes from Megaceryle maxima, assembly GCA_024605025.1. Lineage (NCBI taxonomy): Eukaryota > Metazoa > Chordata > Aves > Coraciiformes > Cerylidae > Megaceryle > Megaceryle maxima. Next base: position 37,891 of record JANHGN010018425.1, read on the forward strand.
ACACAGAGGTTATATTAATTTCCAGTGCCTAAATCCCTTCAGTGCTTTGAGGATTTCCCAGCTAATCCTCTTTTTAATGCATAAACCTAGAGGGTAGGTTTGGGACCTTTGGGATTTATTCTTTCTGTTGGTTGTTTTTCAACCAAAGAATCCTTCAAGGGTAGGTAATAGTAAGTGCTCAATACACAAAGATATAGAAAGTATATATGCTGTTTATATTATCACAGTAATCTGACAGTTTTTTGGGGTTTTTTTGAAAATGAAGGGAAAGAAAGTGTGATTATTAGTAGTAATTTCCCTCTGTAGTAATTTTAAACACTAATATTATATATATGTAAAAATGTTAAATCCTGACTGAACAACTGAAATACTTTTCTTTCCAAGGACAAATAACTGTATTCATACTAAGGAAGCCATAAAATACAGGTTAACTGACAGCATTTTTGAAGTTACTGTATTTTATTACTGAAACTTTATTATGTTTTTCATGTCTGAATGTAAAAAAATTAATAAAACTATTACAAACTGCTCCTGTGGTGACATGCCTTTTCTTTATGATGCATGCTTTGCCATAAAAAGGGAGTGCTTAATGCATTTCTGTTGGGAGATGCCTATTTATTCTGACAAACCGATCAGCCTCTGGGGTGTTCTTTTGCCACAGAACTGATTTCACATCTCATCCATTATCTAATAAGATGTGAAAAGAGTATCCTGTCTCACCAAAAAAAAAAGAAATTGGGCTTTGTTTCATTATAAGGATGTGGCAGGCTCACTCATGGACATATTTGCTGGATAGACAGTTGTAGTGAAAGGCTGTTATACCCTCATGCATGTTTCTACTGTAGCAAGCCTATGGGGAAAACACTAGTAACATTGGTCCTGAGGGTTGCTTTTTATTTTAAAGCTAAGTATAAAAAGTGGCCTCTATAATGAGAAATGCATTTCATATCTTTAAATAACATGGCATGAGTTTATTATAATAAATAGCAACACCGTATAAACTACATTGTGAGGCAGATGGAATATTTTAGCAAAATATATGCCCTAGGGTTTTTCCTTTCTTCAGTGTTTCACCCTTTTCAATGTTTATGAAAATTTTAAAATTGCACTTGCATGGGAAAGGTGAAAGAGGCTGGAGTGAGGAAAGTAAGCAGAGGCGTTGTTTGATAAGGCAGTGATAAAGAAAGTGTATAAAAAAACCCTTTCAGACAAATGTTTTCAGAGGGATGTGTTCATAAAGAAATAGTCGCAAAGGAGAAAGAACAGGACACACAGTATGAAATACTGTAAAATCTGTCCATAACCTTAATTGTTAAGGGATAACAAGTCTTTGAGATATCACGTATCCAGGCAGAGTACCTCAAAGACTTGTGTGAATTAACAATTCAGTGTTAGCTGAAGTAAAATAAAACATTTTAAATCTTTGACAAAATAGTGGAGAGAAGTGAAAAGAAAGCAAACAAGCAATTAGGTTTGATATCTCTAGAAGTTAGAACACTCACTCTACTCTTCTGTTCCAAATTTCCCTAGCTTTCTGAATAAGAGGATCAATCCTTTTGGACTTACACAATGCTTTTTTTCATTAAAATGCAATTTCTTTAGCATGACAATGAAATATGATTTTCAGTGTTTCTTAGAAAAGTGACAATACAGCTTGAAAGAGTTCAAAATGAAATTGCAAAGGCTGGAATTTGTGGCAGACAAATGTTCTAGTGTCATGTCCTTCTGATATCCTTTATTCATTATATGTGAATGCAGCTCCGTATCTAAAAATCAAGGCTGGTTTATCAGTCTTGCTTATGCCAGTCAGAATGGCTTACCACTGAGACACCTTTCAGAGTCTGGAGTTGCATCAAGACAGCATAGCTTTAAAACAGCATAAGAGACCCATTTTATGTTATCACTTTTCTCCTTACCAGCAAGGACACAGAAATAATTCAGCATTGATGGGTCAAAGATTTTGACACACGTCAAGTCAGATATCTTCATTTTAGAGTTTTAAGAAAATGCATCAAATTATACATATGAACCAATTTAGATAGTAGAGGCAGCTCAGACTGAAGTAGGGACAATTGTTTTAATTGCCTGCAAAAAAATTTACTTTTCAATGAAGGCTTATATAAAGAATAATGTAATTTAAGGAAAATGAAACCAGAACAATTGTTAGAAATACGATAAGGGTGTAGTGATAGTACCCTAAACTCTGTATTAAGTAACCTATCATTGTGTTCTTTCTATGGATCTTTTTAAACTATTCTGTAAAAGTCTATGGCAAGGATATAATTTTCTAGAAGATGGTATTTCATATGACCTACATAAAGTGATCATCTTCTAGTGAAGTCAGCTATAGTTTTCCATAAAAAATGCATTTGATTCAGAACTATGAATAGACTATTTCCATTAGCAATCATTATAAAACAGAACTGCCATGTTTCAGCCAATACCCTTCTTGTATAAACCATTTTCACTGTAGGAGAAACACACCCAGAAGTATCTAATATGACCTTATGTCCCTAAATATATCATGTAGCAAAATCCCATTTTTAATAATGGCATTTATGTTACTTCACTGATGAAATGTATAATAATAACAGCAAAATTGTTATGCTAATGATCAGAGAGTCTAATAAGATGCACAATTAGGAGGATTATGGGAATTTAATGGGATGAGGAAGGGCAAGAGATCATCTGCTGTATGACTTTTCATGATTGTAACCTGCTGTCTATATCCCTAATGTGTTTTTATGACTTGTGTGCTTTGGTTTGTTTTCCAGTTTGTGTTCTGCCGTGAATGTAAAGAAGAGTACCATGAAGGGGAATGCAGCTCTCTCCTCAGCACTCAGGGAGCCATGGCCCAGAAGGTAGGGATCCCACAACTCATTACATCCAGATCATTATCCCTTGCCCAGCTAGAGCAACATTTGTCAAATGGGTCCTAATTATAATCCTAAGTAAAGGCAATTATGTTCATGCTGAATTACTCCAGCCGTCAGAGTTGCTGAATTGGCTTTGTGGTGGGTTTCAGTCACTTTGATTGATAGAGTAGCCGAGTTCTGTCAGCAACACACAGGGCTCTGCCATCAGTTAATAAAGAAAAAGCCTTCCCATGGGTTTTTGGGGTTATCCCTATTCAGTGTGAACACTTTTGAAAGGCTTTTTGTAGTTTTGCTACCTTTCAGCTTATTTTCAGTGCACCAGTCAGGAAATCATGTGGGTTTGAACCAAATAGCAGTGGATTTATACAGCTTATGCAGAAAGTACTGTTAATAATTTCTGTTAATTACTGTTAATAATTTTAGTTTAGAGAAATAAAAAATGGATTTCCTATGCTGAAAGCTGTTAGTTGATAATTATTCTGTGCTGCATTATAATATTTGTAGCTGCAGACCTGGACAGTAAATAGTTTTTCTCTCCTGGATATTTTGTTTGAGATTCAAGTTTCCCTGCTCCCCACAGCAAATAAATCATACTCTTTCCAACTGAGAAAAAAAAAAAAAAGTGCAAAACCAGGAGAGATACCCCCCAAGTATCTTACAGTGATGCCCAGGGTGTGCTCCTAGGAGGAAGGAAACTGGTATTCAGATGTTTATCATGTTTGATGCTAAGAAGAAACTCAAACCATAAGCCCCCACACAGTCCAACATGGCAGAGGCAGGATGTGTGGGCAGGTGCTGATGGGGACTTGTGGCCAGCCAGCTTTCAGCCAGGCATGCCCAGCTCCTGTCAGTGCCTTTGGGCAGACTCCATATGAGGCTGGCTTTTGGGGTTCTCACTCCTTGAACACAGAGACTGGGAAGGAACTGGAGGCCTACCAGCAACCTTTGCCATGTGCTACCATGAGACAGTTCATTTGCCATACTTTGGAGACACTGCACTAGGCTACAACCCATGTAGAGGTTCTTCTCTTCAGCCTTTCTAGCCTTTTTTACTGAAGCTCTTCTAATTTACAAAAAGAATTGGCATTCATTGAGACAGAATTAAACAGCCTGTATTCCAGTAGTCAGTCAGGGTATCTACCTCTGGTGCACTGGAACATGTGTACCATTTGAGACCCAAAATCCACCTACTTTCCCAGCCTCTAGCAATTTGTAATTCAGATGTGGTATTTTTTGTTCTAGCATCTATCAGCAAATTTTTATTCCATGATTTTGTGCAACCCCCTTTTTTAAAGCCAAATATATACCAGGAGATTTGCATCTTAACTATGCTCTATGAAGAGCAATCTCCTTTTCAGTAGCCTTGGAACAGTCTTCCAGCTTCCATTCACATTTATGCAAAAACTTCAACAGAGACAGTGAGAGATACTTAAATTATCCAGTAGCCTAGTAAAGTAAGGCTTGGTGTCTAACCTGAATAACAGAGCTCAAACTTGAATACATCTCAACATGAACAGTGAGTCCTATAAGCATTAAGATATTTATGCCTAAAGTTTTGCTTAGAGTACTGAAAGTCATCATGGCACCTTACAAATGAATTCTAAAATGTTAGCTCTGTGGAAGTTAGAGTTTGTGTGATTTCCACGCTCTAAGGCAGAGTTGAAGGTGTGCCAGGAAAAAAATAGAATACCATAGAAGTGGTTTATTTTAAATTTTTGCATATTGCCTTAGCTTCTCCTAATCAGAACGGGAGCACTTTGTGCATCTGGTCCAGTATCTCAGCACATCAGCTGCACCCAACTAGACCTGTTAACTTAGGAAAGTTGACTGCTTTTCTATTCCAACTGGAATGTGAACATTTTTGCTGTTCCTGAAAGTTCTCTTATACTTTCAAAGAACTGTTCCACAGTAGCTAAATGATAGTACCAGAATAACTCTTGCAGCTATGCAGATAAGTACCCCAGTGTAGACAAGACCATAGGCTACCCAAAATTCATTTAGACTCCAGCATAAGCTGAGGTTAATTGACTTAAGTCAGCCTTCTTTTTCTCTAAGAGAGCTGCACTAATTACACTTCTCCACAAGGTGGTGATGTGCCACTGAAGGAATGTTTTCCCTCACTTTCCGTGATCAGGCGAGCAAACCGAAAGGTAGCTAAAACATGGCAAGCCCAGGTGCTGGTGAAATGTTGGTTTCATCCGAATAGCATCACTACAAAGATATCCTGCAACACTGCTGCACAATGCATAAAAAACATTTGTGGGGCATATATATCAAAAAAGCTGTGTGGGAATGTTTCCATTTGTCTCTCAAAGAGATTATACACTTGTGCTTTCAGGTGTTTTGGTTCTGTTTGGCCCTCCTCTGTGAGGTGTGCAACCTCATGTGTCAGAGTTAACTTTCTATTATTGTATTGCTTGTTGAGGCAGTAAGAAGGATTGTTTTATCTTTGACCAACATCTGTTTCAAGGTAGGAATAATACACGTCCAGGGTTGTCTTCAGCTCCTGCAGTTTGACTCCCGTCCAGATCCTTTCCACAATGTTTATTTTAGAAACAGATCTTATTGGCACAACTCCGGCTGTTTGTATTTCAGGGTCAGACAGACATGCTGACACCAAATTGTGTCCTCTCCAGAACTGGTGCAGGATTTGTGGTCTCAGGAAAATACTTTCTATAAGAAAAATGCAGGTTTTCCTTTAGCCTCTAGTGGCTACAGTAGTGAAAGAACCTTCTGTTGTCTTCACATTTCTGCAAATGCCTGCATGTCTCTGACATTCCCAGTATGAGAGGAAATACTGTGGGCACGTTTAGGCCTAACTCAGCATGATAGAGTTGAATATGGTGGAACATGAGGACTGTGAAAGAGCTAGAAGAAAAGCCAAAAAGGAATATTGTTGTGGAGAAACTGGGTAGCCAGAAGTTGACAGCAAATGGAGAGTGGAAAGAGCTGTGGTGCCACTCAAAGCAGCCCTCTTAAGGGCCTGTGTGCCAGGGCACTACAAGGGTAATCAGCTTCCTGGATGCTCTCCATGGGTCTATCAAATCAGGGTCTGGCACCTCCCTGAGGACAGGGATGGGCAAAAGTTGTGGAAAGTAGGCCCATGTCTGGGCACAGTAGGGCTGCGGGGTGCTGGAGACAGGCCCTGCTACAGTGTCACTAGTGGTGCCCTCAAAACCTGATGCCAATTAGGAAAGCCTTGGAGAAGGATAACCCTCAGAATGAGAGGTAGAGCCTGATACAGAGGCATTCAAGTGTCTGTGAAAGCCAAGAGCTGTTGGAAGTGACTGTGACCTGTCAGAGATGTGGAAAGCTCCAGAAAGAGGAGAAGGAAGAGTTAAGAAAAAGAATAAACCTGTGAGATGACAAGAAGGTCCAAGAATCAGAAATGGTGGTGGTGTAAGGGGCCTATGCTTGGCCAGATGTCAGGAGGTGTAAAAAGGGAGCCTGAGGTCAAGAGAGGGGAAGTGGAGCTGGTAGGACTGTGAAGGGAGTGAGGTCAGCAGAGAAAGGGGAATGGAGTCAGTTGGCAGGAGGAAGGAAGAGGGCATCAGTGGCTGCAGAGCACAAGAGGGACAAAGCCATGTGGTGCTTAAGGATACTCAAAATAAAGGGTTTGAACCTTTTAAAGGTGGGACCTAGAGGACATTACTTGCTGCTTGGGGTAGAAGCAGGCATGCAGACTAGGCTAGCTTTAAATACTGGTATATCATGATCTTTCAGATCTATGAACAGCTATTGCATGGTCCATTGGGATGGATAAAATCTTCCCTTTCTGCTGAAATGTCCATTTTCAGGCCTGATAGGCCACTGGAAGCTCATCTTAAGCATTTACTGGTGCAGAGCTGATTATTTCACATCTTAATGTGTAAATTACATAATTTCAGGGGGAAAAAATTAACTGGGGCAACTTCAGTTAAGGTTTCTTTTAAAACCATTGCAACCTCTTAGAGCTGTTTGAAGATTGGGATGAGAGAAGTAATCATATTTGATGGATTAAAAGGCAGTGTATACAATGGAATCAATGACACAATAAAGGTGATTGCAGCCAGATTTAGGTTTAGAAATAACCACATAGTCCCTGCTATGTACACCACAAAACCAAGCTGTCTGGCCCCTTTTAACCTCATCCATAGACAGTCTATGATCATGGGAAATCTAGCCATAAACCAGCTTTCTCCCTAAATCCCCAGCTTAAAATTAGCCCAGGTTTGCCAGTGCAAAACCTTTCTAGACAGTTTGGTTTTTACCAGTTTGGTTTTTAGAAGTTATGCACCTTCTTGCTTACTAATGACTGGACAACAAAATGTGACCACATATTAGATTTGAACACTTACAGAGGAGCTTCCAGAACTGTTTTTGTACTGGGCATGTTGATAAGACACCTGCAAGGTAAACTAATAGCAATAGCAGTGATGTAAGAGTGGTACATATGTAAATAAGTATATAGAATGTGGGGTGCAGAGACATGTATGTTTGAAAAAAAAATTTCCACAAACTGGGTGGAATGGGTTATAAAAAGGTATGTTTTACAGATGGCTCTATGGACACACTTTGCCCAAGATAGTTTTAGCTGCTGCTTATCTTGTCCTGTCAAGCCAATGAGTGTTATTATAAAAAGGTAACAGCTTTTTAGCAAGTTTGCTTTTTCAGAGGTTGTTGTGGATTTAGTAAAAAGAATAAACATCATGATAGATTTCTATAGTACAGCTGTACACAAATCCCTTCAATAACCTGCATTCAAAGCTTCAACCTAAAAGAACATCTGATGTCTAATTCATCGTCCCACAAATCCAATCCGGGCAGTCTTTGTAGGACCCAGATGTAAATCTAGTTCATCTCACTTGAAAATTCCTCTGTTAACCCTAGCCTAGCAACAGCTGTAAACCTAAGCCTAGATAAAACATCCATGGTGGCTAAAGTCCTAAAGATTGCCCCATAGCCTCTTCTGCTCCATGCTCAAATCCAAGCTCCCTAAAAATTCTGTCAGGCCATATCTAGTCTTAGTCCAAGCCTAAATTCTGGCTAGTTCTAGCAACCCCACCCCTGCAAACCAGGCAATCCATCAAAACCCATTACTAAACATATACCTGTAACTGCTGGCACAGCTAAAAATTGTTACCAATTTCTTGTGCACAGGTTACAGAATATGTTGTGTGAATTTCTGAGATATTATTACATCACCTGCTAAAGGTGTTCATTTCAAACCATGTTCATTGTATATGCAAAGTAAAAAAAAAATCAGTATTACTCTTATCAAAGTCTTAGAAAGCTAATCATAGAACTATTTTCAGTCCATTCATAATAGCACTAGAATTTATAGTTTAAATTATCTATAGTTAAAATAACAGATAAGCAAACTTTCTGTTAACAATAATTTCTCTGGTGTTATGTTTAACTGCTTCTCTGGGTCCTAGACTCAATGGCTTCAGTCTGGGACAGGCTGGCATAGTGAGTCCTTTACCAGGAGGAGCATGATGTCAAGGGGGGTTTCTTTCTTTCTTCCTTTTGCTTTCCTTTCCTTTCCTTTCCCCTTCCCTTTCCCCTTCCCTTTCCCCTTCCCCTTCCCTTTCCCTTTCCCTTTCCTTTTCCTTTCCTCTCACTGCATGGTCTGCTTAGGGTGGCTTTTATAAGTTTTTTAACACTTTCTTCACTGGTTTGCAAGTCGATGTTGGATTCAAATTCACTATCTGTGGTGTGTTTTACCTAAGTTATGTTATTGTTCACTTTGTTATCACTAAGACTGTTTTTACCAGGTTCTCAAGGCTGCAGGTGGGTATCTGACCACTGGAGAGTTGCTTATAGCTCTGGGACCTCCCATATCATTCTCTGCCTATGCTTTCAAGGCCTCTGCTGTCATCCCCTGTCTTTACTCCCCTGTATACCATTTTACTGTAGGATCATAGGTAGTTCATTCTGACCATTATACATATACTTGTCACTCCTGTCTGTTAGTTACAAAAATACATGTAACATTTTTTAACCATGCAATTATACAAAGTTATATAAAGGCAAAATAGGCAATAGTCACCTGGTTGTTAGATTTGCTGTCACTTGCGAAACCAAATCTCTAGACAGAACACGACAAGTCCAGAGAAAGCCTGGTGGGTCCTGAGGCCTGTGGTGCTGGCTTGGCACAAATGTTCTGGACTCTTACAAGATACAGGAACAGCAAAACTAAAAGTAGTGCAGTGCCTCATCTGAATCCCTGCAGACTTGATTGTGTTCATCAGCACATGCCACCTGAGCCCTGGCTGCAGCCCCAGCCATAGTTTCTGGGCTCAAACCTGTCTCAGTCATGAGCTCTCAGGAAGGATCAGCTCTGAAGGAGACACATTTGATCACTTCCCAGAAACACTTTCTTCTGCACAGGTTGGTGTAAATGCACCCCCATGTGCACGCACACATCCAGGAAAGTCACATAACCTGGTACCCTGCTGAAGTGTTTTGTAATGTTCCTGGGAAAGCTCCCAGATCCTTTGGGCTGCAGGTGAGCCTCCAGCCCATCTTTTTCTCCTATTGCCTCATGTGTGCAGGTCTCGAAGTAGCCAGTAGGTGGTAGAAAATATACAGACATTGCTTGCTAGACTTCCCTTTCCACACACTGAGTATCTGTCTAATCTCTTTATACCTGTATATTCCCAGCAAGTATGTAGGGTTGTGAAGGCTGGTCTCTATGTAGGTGATGGTTTACTGTAATTATGCAGCAGAACATACTGGCCCACTGTGAGCACAGGATATTTCAGAATTTTATTTTAATGTGGAATTCTCAAATGAAGGTGCTTTCAAAATATCCTTAGCTGAATTATTGTAATATGAAATATTTAGCTAACACTACATATAAAGCAGGCTTGGTGCAATATATTTCTTACGGTGGTGTTGTGCATTTGAAAAACTATGCGTAGTGCATATTAAATTGTAACAGAAAGACACAATGCTGATGAAATTATGGAATTGCATATGTGTCCTGACTTACTGTATGAAGGAAGCAGCAAGGCCCTTTTTTGATTGAACCTTCAGTGAAGGGTGAGTAATTAGAGAAAGCATATATATTATATTGGACTACTCAGTCATATGACCTTCTGAATCAATTCTTGGTTATCGGCATTTAGTCTTTATGCTCTAAATACTGCAAATATCGCTTTCAGAGTTGTTCCTTCAATATTTCAGAAAACTTTTTTTACTTCTTTTAGAACAGTGGAAAACAGGAGGTGAAGTATTTGAAATCGTGCACTACAGGGAAGACTTAAAATGAGAAGCACACAGCATTTCTATGGAAGCTTCTTCCTCTATTTGAAAAACGGGAGAAATTAATCAAAATGATAAATAGTAAATGCTGGCCACAAAAAACATGATTTCACTACTTCAGTGAAGAAAAAGATACTGAAGAGGTTTATCATTATTAACATCTTTTAATGAGTCATGAGTCACAATATGAAATGTGGAACATCTATTATTAGACCATTGATTTCCCCACCCCCACCCCCCATCAGATACATTTAAAAAGTTAAACAAAACCTGGCTGCACAAAAAATGGCACACCTAGCTTAATTTCTAAAGTATCTTAAACAATTTGAAAAGAAACTGAGGCTTAGAGGCTTGGTAGTTGGTATATTCACAATGTCAAGCACAGGACATTTCATCCCACAGATGCCTAATTAAAGGAGCAAGAAAAATAACTATAACTGGGAAATGTCCTGTAAAATGAATCTCTGTGTTATAAATAAAGATACACTGAAGGAAATCTGAGAATAAGTCTTAACTTTCTGTCTAAGGAGAAACAGATGGGAACTAAAGAAAGAGAATTTTAGCTTTCCTATTTTGGGCAGCAATAAAGTAAAAAGATGTTACAGGCTGGTTTTGTTTATGAGGTTAACCTGACAGTCATTTGCAGCTGTGTTGCCACTTAGGGGAGAAGGTGTGTTCCTTATTCCACTCATGGAAAACAGTTATACAGGAATGACCTGTATAATTAAATTAGATTTTCTGCTTTGGAGCAGTGTAAATTCAATATTCACCAGCTACCTGAATTTAAATTGTGATGATATGATGGCCCCAACATGTGGAGTGAGAGCCTTGATGTGCAGTGCCACCAATCCAGAGTGTACTGATTTATTTAGGGAAAGTTTCTTTTGTCTTATATCAAACCCAATACCCTGCGTTTATCCTTTTGATTTTAGGTAGTTGCTGCTCTTTTTCTAAGGTAGAACTCTCTACGCACACCAGACAAATTGGGTCACACAAAGCTGCTTCATGTGAATTTAACTGGATCACTGTGGTACTGACACACTTATTTTTCCTGTGTGGGAAACATATTCCCATTCATAGGTATCTTTCCTATTCTTTATCTAAAGCCACATTTCAGTGTTTTGATTATCTCAGATCTTTCTCTAGACTAGAAGACTAGTCCTCTAGCTATGCACACCTCCTTTTGTGAGATTTTGACTCAATTAATTTTTTTTCCAAAGCCCCTCTAGCCTGTCTAGTGCCTTCTTAACCAAGACCAGGCAGGCCAAATAAAGTGAGAACCACCTCTGCTTGATAGACTGCTCTTTACCCAGGCAACTGTCAAGGAGAGTAGGTTTGCTACCTTAGGATGAAAGAATGTGATTTAAATAGACACGGGTAATGGAGAACTGCCGTACACCTTTCCCCTATTGTTTGAGGAAAACATGCTGTGTGCTTGCAGTCATTGTGTGTGGAGCACTAAATAAAAGCACATGAACACTGGAGGCTCATAGATCAATGTGGTATAATTTCTTTACTGTACCATTTCTTTGCATTTGCTTCCTGCAGCAGTAAGTTTTTAAAATTCAGCAAGACTGGGCATAGGAGGGATGTTTCAGCTCTAATGGGCTGAAAATATCATGCTGCTTTGTCTATTTCATGCTACAATTTTTGCAATGGAAAATACTAATATAATAACTCTGTTGTTTTCAGTAATTTGTTCTTTTTTTGGTGAATTGCGTATGTGTGGTTTGATGTTGTTTATTTTAGCTATTCCCTAGCTCTCACAAGTTTGTATGTTTTCTTAACTAAGATCAAATATCTTCATACAAATCAAATTAGCAATTTGGCATGTAAAATTTTGCCTCAGTGTCATTTGCTATTAGGGCACAGAAAGACATGAAGATTAGGAAAAAGTATGTATCCAAGTTTGGATTTGGACTATTTAGGAAAAACAGAGCCACTGTGAAGCTTTTCTGGGTTGACTACAAAAATTAGAAATATTTCTGTGCTTCTCATGTAAGAGAGAAGATCAGAAGTATTTCTTTACTCTGAAAAGAATAGCAATATTTTGTCACTGCTGTAGTGATTTTCATCTTGAATCTTCTGTATGGATGCTAAGTAATTAATTCCCATTACAATGAGATTCAATTAATATCATCTTCTTTCTGTCATTGGGCAAACTGAGGCCCTGGACAAGCGCTCCTCGCTTTTCCCAACTTGTGTTTAGGCCTCTCTGAGTCAGCTCAGATTGCTTACTAAAGTCATCCTTCCTTAAAGATCAAGGTGTTGCAAGATCAATACTAGATTATGTTCTTTGTTATTAGCCTGAGCAGCTTTTTCTATCTCCAGAATTTACTAATGTGCCATTGTATAAAGGTCATCCTTATGCCAAACTGCTGAATAATCCAGCAGCGTGCAGGGCTGAGTTCCCTCTCCAGAAGCAGAGAAACAAAAGTAAAAGTCACTTCTAGGATACAGCTGAGAAGACTTTGTTCATTTTTCTCACCTCTACATCAAAAATATTAACAAATCGAAGGATATTAATTGAGGAGCAGCAAAAGGAATTAAAGGGCTGAGGAGACATGTAGGTAGTAAAGTAAAATAATACCATAAATGCATTTTTGAGGGTTAATTAATTAATTTCATTAATTGAATAAAGTTTGGTTGTTTTTTTTAGGATGCATGTTATAATGGCCACCAGACAAGCTGGAAACTAATTTCTGCTGATGTTGCTCTTTGTTATTCCATTTTAACTCAGGTGACTTCAGCCAAGAAATAAAAACTAGGTATTACTCACTGACACTGCAGCAACTCACAGGTTTTATCGGTATGAGCTGAACAGAAACCAAGAGGAGTTATAGTTGTGTTGGATGTTTAAAAGCTGGGCCAGTTTCATTCTACTGTCTTGTTAGAAATAAATATAATTTTAAAAGTATCCATGTAAATATATATTTAAAGTCTATCCATACATACAAGTATGTAGCAGGTATACACAAAGAAGTTATGAGAGTTTTTACAAATTATATAATACAGTTTAAGCTCATAATTTTTCCACATGAGTGAAAAGAACCCACCTTATCAATGGAGAGAGCAGAATTTCCAAGGCTGGAAACTACACACAGTGTTTACAGTTATTATTTACATAGTTACCAGCCTCGTGTGATACAAATGACCCAAGGCACTGCCTTCTCTTTTGTCCTTGTACTATCATTTTAGGTAGGGAATTGCCAAGTAGGACACTTGTGTAGATTATGTAATTTTGTCCCAGTCATAAAAGGGACTTCTGTGTTTGTCCTATTTAAAACAGTCTTCATGATAACTTTTCCCATCTGTGTCATTCTATTTGGGGAGCTACTTGCTTTCATTGTTCACTGGGTTGTTTTTTTTTTACTTTTTCTCCAAAATTTTTGTGTTTCTTCTGCCCCTTAAGACCTCTTAAATTTATATAGATTTATATTCGAATGAAATCTAGACCTCTGAGTACGCTTTACTATGAAAAACAATTTCCTTCCTGGGACCCCACCAAACCTATGGTGTCTTAACATCATGTTTCAGCCAAATTTGTCTGACTCCTGCGCTGAAGACCTTGCATTTTGCTTTATATTTGTCTTTGTGCATTTGCAGTGCAGCTTGATGTCCCTTTGTACTCCTGCTGGGGCTCTGCCTGACACTCAGGGCAGGAAGAAATACAGAGGACACTGCCTGTGCTGCAGCTGGATGTAGGAAGGACCCCCCAGGATGTAACACACCCCAGCTGCTGCACCTCCCCCTGCCATCCTGCAGCCTGGAATTTAACCCAATACACATTTTGTGCACACTAGAAAAAAATAAATTTGAATTTTGAAGAAAAAATTCTGCATCTCTTACAAAATCCAGCCTACCTGGACTTGCAGTGACTCCTGTCTGTTTCATGTGGGTAAATAGTTATGACTTCAGTGTATATATCATGACCCAGCACAGCCTTTCAATATTGTGTTCACAGGTGTTTTTTCTACTCTCTTTGCAGGGATTTGTAGTTGATGAACATGCGGCCATGCAAGCTCGATGGGAAGAGGCATCTAGAGAAACAATCAAGAAGACAACCAAGCCATGCCCCAACTGCAATATTCCAGTAGAAAAAAGTGGTAAATTTATTAAATATCTCATACCTAACTGTACTTTAATATTCATTTTACAATAGAAATGTATGAATGCACGTGTGTATATATGCACATTATTATTCAAGAGAGGGAGAGCACAGGGCTTGAATCTTCCCTCTGGCACTTTACCCAAATTATCTTGAAATCACTAAATCTAAATCACTTATTTCTAAAGCCACTATTTAAGCCTCACAAAATGCCCAGCTATTTTATATATAGGGAAAATGAGGCACAGAGAGGCACTGGATATAGCATTCATGTGTTGCTATGAATGCCCAGCTAGTTGTCTAGATTTTCCATTGTCACTGAAAAAAAAATAGACATTTGTAGGGCAAAACTCTTTTCAGAATGAAACAGAACATGTATCTAATGTAGGCCAGAAGAATCACACCTGAAAGTGGGGTGTGGAGAATTAGTCCTGTTGCAGATGTCTACACAGTATATAGCTGAATTTAGATGAGATTAATCTTAACCCAGTGACATGCCCAAAGTAGAAGAGCAAGTCAGAGGAATAAATAAGAGTCCTGACAAAGTGGTTGCACTAATCAGTGCTTTACCACGTAGGTAGAAAATTAATTTGCTTGCACCAGTGTGGTTAAAATGGGGAACAGGAACAGTAAATAGGCTATACCCTATAGGTTCATGCTGTTGCAAGATTTAATTGTATTTATGTTAATTGATCAAAATGTCTTAAAATTAATCCAAAAATATTATACAAATAATAAGTATAGCTTCTCAGTTTTGTGGCATCACTTATTCAAATGGGACACTGAAAATGCCAAAATAAGACAATGTAACCTGCAAGAAGAGAACACATCAAGCAAAGTGATACCACAGAAACATTACTGGGGAAGAAATAGGACAAAATCCTGAAATCAGAAGTTTGATGAATGAAAAGAAGGCAGTTGGCAGATGGAAGTGTGAGACTCCTTCAAACACAAGAAACAAAAGAAAGAATGAATTCAAGAGGGGGAAGGTGAGACAAGATTTGGCAAAGTGTGGAGACCAAGGTAGGCAGCAGACCGGAGGTAACAGAGGAGTAGGTCAAAAAAATTATTTACAGACTTATAAAACAGGCTGGAAACTAGAAATTTGAACTGGATTAGAAATAGACAAATAATCATTGTGACTATTCATACTTAACTATTTGTTCATAGCCAAGTGAAAACAACTTCTGGTCAGGCTTCAAGCAGCACTAGGAGCTTTACTTTCTCTTTTAATCTCCTACAAAATCTTTATTGTCAAATTGCAGGCAGTTGGCAGTTGTCACTTGTCACAAACAGGATATCCATATTAGACACCATTTACAGAACTCTCACTAATGTTAATGGAAACTGCTTGTAAAACTCCCCAATGCATAAAGAAAAAGGAAATAAAGGCCATTATACTTTTTATCTTTGAAATAAAATATTTATTGAAAATTGATAATAAGCAGGAAAAGACCTTTCCTTGTTAATAGCCTGACCCATATCAGGACAGTGCTTTGTAATGTAAAGTGCCAAAGCCACAGCAGCAGGCTAAAATGTTTCAAATGTTTCAACACACTGGAATCAACTCATTGTGCTGCCATTCAGAGGGACCTCAACAGGGTGGGAAATGTGCTGAGAGAAACCTCATGAAATTCAACAAAGGGAAATGCACTGCTACAAGTTGAGCACCAACATGATGGAAAGTACCTGAGTGTCCTGGTGGACTACAAGTTGGACATGAGCCAGCCAATGTGCCCTTGCAGTGAAGGTGACCAACAGCATCCTGGGCTGCATTGACCAGCAGGTCAAGGGAGGTGATCCTTCTCCTCTGCTCAGCACTGGTGAGATGCATCTGGAGTGGTGGGTCTAGTTCTGGGCTCCCCACTACAAGAGACGCATGGACTCGAGCGAGTCTAATGAATGGCTACAAAATTGATAAAAGCACTGCTAAAAGGGATAAATAAATACCTGATGGAAGAAGCAAAGAAGACAGAGTCAAACTCTTCTCAGTGGTGCCCACTGAAAGCACAGAAGATAATGGGTACAAACTGAAGTACAGGAAATTCCATTTAAATATAAGAAAATGCTTTTTACTGTGTGGGTGATTGAAGACTGGAACAGGTTGCCCAGAAAAAGTCTCTATGCTAGGATACATTCAAAACCTAACTGGATGCAACCCTGAGCACGCTACTTTAGTTCACCCTGCTTTGAGTGGAAAAGGGTTGGATAATCTCTAAAGGTACCTTCCCACCTCAGTAATTCTATGATTTGCAAATTAAAGTGTGAAGCTTAAAAAGTAGTGCTTGCTTTCTCTGGTCATGGATACTGCACGTGCCAGCTTCTAGGCTGTTATTTGTAACCTGAAGGGAGCACTTCTGCCTAAGTACAGCTGGGGGGCAAGAGACTCATGACTGTACACTGAAGTCTGCCAACAGTTTTTTCTTCATTTGGGAGGAGTATGCTGACTACACACAAGAGAATAATTCTGCCTTCTCTTCCCAAATGCTTCTGTGGACACTGTCTTTTACAAAGGAAAGTGACAATGCCAGTAACTTACCTATAATAGCAAATATTTCTCTATGTTCATAACTTTTTATGATAGCCTGTATAGCTATAGGCATTGTAGAATATTTCTGTATGTCAGTAACTTCTCTGTAATAGCTGAAATGAAAGAGTGAAACACTTTCCCACAGCTCAGTTCCCAGTCTGAGTGAGTTTAAACACACAACCATGTCTCTCAGAGGACTGCTGTACTCACAAACAAATCTGCAGGCCACGTTGCTTGAGGCACTCTCCACTCTGACTGCTGATCTCAGCTGCCATGTATCAGGGAATAACATGATTTATGTGGCTTAGCAGGCTGAGCTCACATTTGGGGTTTGGTTCTTGTGCTAGGACTAAGATGTGCATTACCCAGTGTTGGGTTAATACAAATTGTAAGAGAGGACTGGATCTAAAACTCGAAGTAAGGTGTGTAACATGGAGGCTATGCATTGTTACGCCTACATTTATATAAGCTTAAAATGTCTGACAAATTTCATCTTTTGGACAAAGGTAGAAATGGATGAAAAGACCTTGCTAGTCTTCTCTCTCTGACAGATGAAGCAGACAGGCCTATTTTAGCAAAAGAGTTCTAGTATCTCCTGCTAGTTTTACCTTCTGAGACTCATTTTGGAGTGACGTTTATAAAAAAGGTAGTCTAAGGTAGCAGGTCATACAGTAGGGAACACACTCCCTGTACCTCTTATCACCATTGGGAGTCAAACCAAGATGACATTTCAGCAGTGTTTCATACTGCATGCTTTTCTTTTGGTTTGAATTATACAAGAAATCTCTTTGTGTGGTAAGCATTTTCCATTTGAGGTGTATTTCTGTAATGACCTTTGACAACATTAATGTTTTATATATTACAAAATAAACATTTGACCAAGATTGTGAGCAAGGAGATTAAAAGTCCTGTCACAGTATGAGCAACTAAGAAGGCCAACACACAAGAAACATTGATGTGATCAAAAGACTGCTTCAGATACTAAGAAGGTAAAATCAGCTTAATTTATTAATGTCATTTTGATACAATCAGCAGTCAGCCACCAAAGTCTGTATCTCCTGATTTATTTATTTTTTGCAAATCTTTCAGCTGTTGAATCTAAATTCAAAAAATAATTTAATTTTGTTCATCTTCTGGATCACAGCCGGACTAGGGTAGAGTATCCTAGAGCAGACACCTCCATGACTGCTTTGAGAGGCCACAGACTCTTTTCCTTATCCCTAGCACAGTCTCTTTTAAAAATTTCCTCCTACTCCTGCAGTCCCTCAAGTGAGACCAACACATTACATCCCAATATAAGAGGGAGTAGCAAGTTTTAGAAAGCCCTGGAAAAATATTTTTCAGGTTTGTTCTTCTCTTTTATTAAATATTCTACTTGGTTAGTAAATTACTGCATTAGAAAGTTGATTTGAATGCTGTTAATTGTTGATTAACATCTCTAAGTTTTTGCCAAGTATCAAAGCCATTCTGTTGCTATTTTGCAGGTGGCTGCATGCACATGAAATGTCCTCGCCCTCAGTGCAGATTTGAATGGTGCTGGAACTGTGGCCTGGAGTGGAACAGAACCTGCATGGGAGATCACTGGTTTGATTAGTGGTGCTGAAGACAACCCATGCTGCTGCTAAAGCCTGCTTTCATTTCGGCCAAATTCTGAACTCCTTGCTTAAACAGAATGCCCAGTGGTTTCAGGACATGGAGTTCAGAAGTTGGTCTGGTTTGCTGGGTTTTACTTTCTTGCCTATGCAATCATACCAAAAGCACGTTGAAGTTATGCCAAGAGTTTAAGATCCACTAAATAAAAAGAGTAATTGCTTTAATGGACAGACTTTCTCATCACAGTAGGAAGAGAGGTAACCATTACAAATTTGTACAGTCTGTCACCATGAGGAGCTTTACTTGACATTTGTAGTCACGAATGCTTTAACTCTTGCAAGAGGGAGCAGCCTACTCTGAAGGAGTATGTGTGTGTGAGAGTGTCAAGGGTGGGGGAGGATGTTCTCTGTATCAGCTGTTTTTTTCTTTGACCACTGCCTTGCTCATTCAGCACAATTTTTGATTTTGAGGCAGTATTTCTTGTTAGCCTTTTTGGTAGAGAAGCCTGTGGCTCTTCAGTGTTTTCTCAGGGTTCCTTCCTAACAAGCTTTCTGCAAGGGTCTTCTTTTCAAAGCAAATTCTCATCAAATCATCCATGTTTATGCCATATTTGTGCTGGCATGCTTTTAACATACGACAGAGATCTGCCAATGTACCCATTAGACTTTGTTACCATTGAAAGATTAGCTGAAGATGCAGTTTCAGCTCTTCTGCAATTGCTGTTGCAATAGTGACTGGATCCAATTAAGTGTTGTGCAAGCCAGACTCGCAGGGCTTCATTTTCTTTCTACTTTCAGTAATACTTTGGACATAGCAAAGGGAGGCAGCAGGAGACTTCTCAGGGGTTTCTATCATTCTCCTGAATTTAGTTAGAATATAGGTACATTTCTGAAAATACATTCACAGATCAGCATGGGACATAGGGACATCTTCCATTTTACAGGGTTAACACAGTACTAAGTAAAGCTTCCCAGCATTTCCAAGCCTGAACAATCTTAATATTTGATGTGCTTTACATTGCTGTCTTATTCTTAAATGAAACGGGTACTGTCCACATCCAACATGCCATGTAAGGACTGGAAAAAAATCAGTTTTGGAAAAACACACACAATAAATAAAGTGGTCAAGATTTTAATCTTTATTTCTTTTTTTTTTTTTTTCCATTTGAATACAAAGTGAGTGAGTACAAAGATGTTGGATGGGCCATGCATTTCCTTGGCTGATTCAAACTCCCAGGTGAGAGGCTAGTTAGCCCTTTGGTTAAAACATACTATTGGTATAAAAATTCCAGGGCCATAGGCTTCTTTTGTCAAGACTGAATTAATATTTTGTATGGCATGGTTGTAGAGTCCTGAAAACATGGGTGTGCCTTGTATCAGTCGATGCAGAGTAAGAGGCTTAAGGTACAGAGAGATCCCAGGATCACTACAAAAATGTCCAATTGCTAACTAAAAGCAGTGGAGTATTCATCTTTCCCAGATGGAAGTGACATTAGAAGTCTGAGGAAACAAGTGGATGAAGGCATAAGGTACAAAAAATGAGAGTGTGAAGTGGTAGAATTTAGAAAATGAGAGAGAAAGGAAGTGTCAACGGGAGGACAGTGACCATTTCTTAAAGGACAGTTTCCTTTTTGGCACTGGTGAACTAAAATGTATGCAGAAGTAGCTACATTAATGTGTAGGTTTGCAATAGAATGCTGCAATGCATCTCATTTAAGTTTGTTACCTTAACAGGGATATTTTATTGAGCTCCAATTATTTCATTATATGGTTTCCTATACCTGGGTCTATTTGATAAGTTATACAGATTGTTGCCAACAGGCAAGAGGAAAAATCACAGTGCTCAAGTTTACTTTGATAGTGTGTTACATGGGTGCTCATCACCATATTTTATATCCACAGGCATTTGGAATAAAAGAAAAACTTGTTGAATGTAAGTCAGTTTCACTGACTTAGAGACTGCCCTAACAAGTTAACATTTTAATTGTCACATAGGAACAGGTAATTTATGCCCCTGGATCAGATCCATTGATGTCAATGGACTATAGATCAGCTCCTGTATTTCTTTCTGGCCTGGGTAGGCAGGCATGAGTCATAAGGCTAGAATAGAAACATCTCTTTCTTGGGAAGAATTTATCAGAGGATGGGCTTATGAACATTCATCTAAGACATAAGCAAGGGCAGGAAAGGAGAACAAAGAAAGGAGTTCCAGCACTGACTAAAGTTTATCCACTTTATAGGCCCTTATCACATATGGTTTTTTCACACAGTCCAGATTTATACCCCGGTAAAATAAAACTTGTATCCTGCAGATTTTAGTAGAATGCATCTTGATCTTCTCTGTGTTAATACACGTAGATCTACATGCCTACATGCACAAAGTTTGAGGTGATACAGACTGTAATTGTGATTTCTGTTTACAGTGAGTTTTTCATAGTTTCTGCACTTTAAAGGGCATGAAAAAAACAGTGTTATTGCTCTGCTGACACTGCGAGAATGCTGGAATTTCTATAGAGATGTGTGAATTTGACATAAGATTTCCTAAATTTTTTTTTTTTCATGGAAAAAGTATTTTTAGAAAAATCCAAAGCTTTAAAAAAACCAACCTACAAAAAAAAAAAAACCCCACACTAATTCATACTGTAATTTGAACAGAATTGCACCCCCCCAAAAAAAAAAAAAAAAAAAAAAAAAAAAAAAAAAAAAAAAAAACACACAAAAAACCAAA
>JANHGN010018426.1:0-18539 GCA_024605025.1 Megaceryle maxima
CCTTTTAATTTTTTTTTTTAGGGCTTGAGGAATTTTATTTTCATTTGCCTGAGAATACAAACCTAGCAGCTATTAAAAGCCCGTGCAACATACGCCCGTCCTTATGGCTTTAAGGGATCTGCCCTAGTGGTGTGTGCACGAGGAGTTGGCCAGCACCATAATTAGGCCTCGATTCAGATACTTAAACATGTGGTAACTTCTTAAGAAGTGAGTAATCCTATTGCCTTCAAGGAGCCTGTTCCCACACTTGGTTATACATGTGCTTAAATGCCTTCTGAATGGAGAGCTTAGGCCAGGGGGCTCTGCACTTTTAATGGTAGCTACAGTGTGTTAATCTGTAGCTGGAACTGAGCTTTTTCTCTTCTTTTTTTGTTTCTTTTTCTTTTTTCTTTTTCTTTTCTTTTTCTTTTTTTTTTCTTTTGTTTTAACAAGTGGTAGTGTGTTCGCCAAAACTCTCAGGCTCCTGTTTAGATGGAGGAGATGCAGAATGGCATCGAGGCCAGAAGATGTGTTACTCTGCTATATGAATCCCCTTGGAAAGACCAATCAAGTGAATACGAGTCGTATTCCCCATTGGAAATGAGGGGGGGGGGAAATTGCAGAGAAAAAAATAAATAAAATAAATCAGTATTAGATATTGTAGGGCAATGGGTCTCAAGAGATAAATGAAATATATGAATAAATCTGTGGGAAAAAATATATATATACCTTTTGTTTGTGAAGCAATTTTAGAGTTCACTGATTAATTTGGGGATATCTCTGTTTTAAACCATATGGTGAGAAACATCCGATGTTTGAGAACGTGGCCCTTTAACCTGTTGCACAAATATTAAGAGTTATTTTGTAAATGCATCCAAAATGATATTAATGAGAATGTATTAGTCATGTTTTTAAAAGTACCGGTCTAGTTAGGGAAATGAGGCTTTGCTGATAGAACTGTTAAATTGCAAATCAGTGGAGATATGGATGAAATTGGTTTATTAAAAGTGCACTGTTACCTTCTTTGTTCAATTCCACCTCATTTATATTCCGTCCTTGCTAATTACCAGCTAAGAAAGTTCTTGGATTTGATTTTCTTTTTTTATCTTATTTTGAATTGTTGGATGTTGCAAACCTGATTCTTGTTTGGTTTGAGATTTTTTTTCCACGTGTAATATGCAGACATACAAAATACAGAGTCTTTGGTCATTTCTGGTTGCAATAATAAAAAACTAGCTTTTGGTAAGTTGTTTATCCATTTCCTCCTCCCCTCCATTAATCAGAACGTCTCACATTTAATCAACTAAATTATTCAAGGTGCTGTGGGAGGGCTGAACGTTGCCGTTTCGACGGCCGTTCGGCCATTCCTGTGCATGTTTGTCCATCGCTGCCGCTGGGCTGCTTTCCTACCCTGGGGTTTATGATTTTATAAATGACCCCTGTGGCAATAAAACCAAAGCATCATTTTCAGGAGGCTTGTGTGGCTGACGGGATTAGTAATGGGAGAAGGGGCCCTTCACCTCCGGGTCATCGGTTTGAAGCCAGCCTTGGTCCATAGCCGTGCAGAGCCTGCCTCTCCTTTCACTTGTGCTGCTGTGTTTCAGGAGTCAGTGGGATAAAAGAATAATCAGCTTCAAAAAATAGTTACCCACTGAGCAGCCATGTGGCATGGACCTTCCCTAGGGTCCTTCCATACCACCCAACACTGAGCAAGCCCAGCTGCTTCCACAGATGTTTGTATTTGCTTGCTATAACTTTATGGGTTGCATTTCTTCTCCCTAAGTTTTGCCAGAATTAGGGCTGCTTCCTGAATTCACTGCTCGATTTTGTGGTTAGGCATCTGTGTTCCTCTGAATCCATATATGATTTGGGTTTTGGACATCACCATCCATGGGAAGAGGGCACAGCAGGTGTGTTGCAGGTTGGTTTGCTCATTGGGTGTCATGGGAGAGCATCAGTGTCTCGTTTTCCTGCCTCAGAGAGTGGCTTCATCCTAGAGGAGAGCCCTGGAACAGGCTTCCCAGAAAGGCTGTGGAGTCTCATTCTCTGGAGAGAGATTCCAAACCAGCCTGGATGTGATCCTGGGTGACCTGCTCTGGGTGATCCTGCTTTAGCAGGGTGGTTGGGCCAGATGGTCTCCAGAAACCCCTTCTAACCCCTACCAGTCTGTGATTCTGTGAAAGTCAAGTTGTGTGAGCACTACCTCAGGAAAACATCTATTTCCATGGGCAATTGGAGTAGAACTGATTCAAAGTTCAGAAAGTAAACAATTAAGAATTTTTGGTGAGGAGAAGAAAACTGCCTGCGGTATAAAGAGAAGATGGCTACAGTTCCCCTCCTCTACCACTGTGCTGTACAGGGGGAGATTTACAGTACAAGCGAGGGACTGGTAGCAAGTATCCAAGAAAAGAGAGCAAAAGCTATTCCGTGAGAACAGCTTGTTGAATCCTGCCTTTACTCTGGGGCCAGATTATTATCTGGAGTCAGTTGGGAGTCAGTTGGAGCTGTGTCAGTTTACACCAGCCCAGGAGCTGCCCGCTCGTGCGGCCAAGGTCTGGGCTGGGGAGCAGCTCCATTTATTGTGAAACGAGGTGGGTTTTGTTGTTTTGGGGTGGTTTTTTTTGTTTTTGTTTGGTTTTTTTAATCCTTTATCCTGTAAGTCCTCCTTTAGGGCAGGCTGGGCCTGCAGGTTGCTGGAGGAAACAGCAGTGCTGGGTGCTCGCTCGTCATCAGGCTGAACTGTGACTCGTTAATGAGTTTTGCACCCAGGGAAAAAAAAAACTATGACGTTAGTATTGAGAGGGTAAGCACAAAGCTCAGAAACAGAAGAAACTATCTTGACTACCATTTTTTATTGGAGGGCAGAGATACAGAGCATCCATCCCCGGAGTAATGGGGATGCACTTTTCCCAAGATAATCTTCCTTCGGGGCTGTATGTCGTGCTCAAAGCATCATTTCTCTGCTTGACAAGGTGTTTCTCTTCTGAAGGTGTCCGCAGCTAAGTACACTGAGGATCTTTATGCTCTGCAACTGATTTGTGATTCCAAATGTCCTGGAAGAGAAAAAGGAATTAAAAAAAAAAAAAAAAAAATGAATCAGAGGGTATCAGAGCCTGCTGACTTTGTCTGGGCTTTCCAGAGATAAAATATAGTGTATTACTTCACTGTATCACCTAAACCTTCTTTGTTCTCCTTTCAATAGGACGATTAAACAAAGACCTACTAACCAAATTAAAGTATAAAATGAACGCTGAGATATGGAAACCTTGCCAGGAAGAATGTTAATGAATGAAGTTCACTAAAGGCATGCTGGCTAAGTTTTCAATACAAATAGTTTTATGGCCAATCTCTTTAGATCATAGCAGTTTTCTTTAGAAGTTTTAAGTCTCAAAAGTAGATGAGTTTCCTTCGCCGGGGAATGAATTAGATAATGCTCTGAATAAAGTCCCTCTTCGCAGCCTTGTCAGTCATGCTGCTTAGGAAACTCTCCCTTTCTTCTGGGGACTTTTGGATCAGCTGTAACCTAAAAAGTAGAAAGCTGCTATTAATCCATGTGTGCTGTATGGCAGCGGAGGCTGTAACGGGAGATTTACGGCCAGCAAACAGCTCGTACCTGGCTGATGTGAGAAGAAGCCTTTCAATGTGAGCTGATCTTGCTGCACTTTCCCTCGAAGGTGCTGTTTCAGCCCATCTAAGGTTTGTGCCAGGTGAAGGGGGGACAGACTTTTTATCAGGAGCTGTTGCAATAGGACAAGGGGTGATGGTTTTAAACTACAGTAGATTCATTCACACTGGATATAAGGAAGGAATTTTTGATGCTGAGAGTGGTGAGACCCTGGCCCAGGTTGCCCAGAGAGGTGGTTGATGCCCCATCCCTGCACACATTCCTGGTCAGATTGGCCAGTACTCTGAGCAACCTGCTCTAGTTGCAGATGTCCCTGCTCACTGCAGGGGGGTTGGACTAGATGAGCTTTAAAGGTCTCTTCCAAACCATTCTATGATTCTGAGATGCAGTCCCTCATGCCTGTGGAGTGACCTTTTACACCAGAATGTTAAATCCTGTGATGCTCTCCAGAGGGAAAGAGAAGGAGAGCTGGGGCCTGCAGGACCACCATGCCCACTTCTCCCACTCCCCTGTAATTTTCCTGCCAGTTCTTGTTTGCTCCAAAGACCCTGACTCTTAACTCAGGTTTCTGGTGGCCAGTGCTGAAACCACGGCAGCTCAGGGGTTGTTGGGTGCCTTGATTTTAAATGTGGTGGCACCGAGCAGGCACTGATAGTTGAGATTGGGTGGAATTTTGCTGCCTCAACTATAGCCAAGGAGGACAATTTTTCAAAAAGCAAAATGTCCAGTAAACCCAGGATAGGTAGAAAATCTTCACTGTATTTGTTTAGAACACAAGGAGAGAGTCCTTTCTCATGAATAAACAGTTCCTGGTTGTGTTGCCATAAGGACTTTGAAACAGATTTATAAAACCAAATGGAAAATAATTAGGTTATTTTATTGCCTAAACAAGGAGATGGGGGAGAAGGAGACGTAAAACCCATTTACAAAAATGTAGGTTTCGTCACCTGTCACGAGTAGGAATATGGTTTATAAATTAGAAAGTGTTGCCTGTCAATTCCTCCCTAAGCCATCGTGGGTTTGACAACTCACTGTGCCTGTCGCTTCCTTACTGTGGAACTAATGACAAGTGTGATGGGGTGTCACCAGCCCGACACACTGGTGTCACCCGGGGGCCTCCGGCACCGCTGCTGCTTAGCTGCGTGCAGGAGACCTTCAGTCTTCTTCTTTCAAGCTGATTCTTCCTCAGGTGTGGGACTTCAAATTATTTGCTGTGGATTTTTTAAATTTGGTATCCAAATTAAAAAATAAAATAAATTGGTTTTTTCCTTATATAGAAAGAAATTAGGAAATAGAGGCAGGGAATAGTGTGCCATTGGTTATTTTTAACTGAGGTGTCTTTTTCCAATGAGTGCTGTAAGAACTGTCATGTTTAGGGTATACATCTGCTTGTGGGTTTTGTTGTCCACCTGATAACCATTGCACATGTTCAAAGGGAGAACCATCATCCCATTATCGTGAGAGCTGGATACAGTTCTCAGCTCTGTTGTGGCTTTACTGGTGCATTTGGGCACAGGAGCAGTGTGTGTCCCAGTTTCCATCCTCAGGAGGAGGATAACATTTCCTGCTCTGGCAGTTCTGTTTCGTCCTCAGACCCAGGTGATGTGAAGCTTGTAAAGACAGCCCAGACCTTCCCACGAGTTAAATAACTAGAACAACACTTGACACAGGGTGGGTAAAACCACAGAGCTATGAGGAGCAACCCTAGTGCTGGGTCTGTCCTTGAACCCGCTCCTCAGCTGAGCCTTTCTCTGCACTTTCTACATTTATGTTTTCATTGATGTTGGGAGCTGGAAACCATCTACCACACTCCTGGACCAGACAGATCCTTTGGCTTTGCAGGTTTTAGTTGACCCTCTTCCATCAAGTTTTCCAACATGAATCCAACCCTCTTTTCATCCACTGTTTTTGAGCCTTTCTGTGAAAGGAGCCTGTCTGGGCTCACCTTATTTTGCTACTAGCTTTTTTTTGCTTCCAGGGATATCTGGTAGGGTTTATCTGAGAAACAGTTTCTTACTTAAAATTACTTTGGGGCTGTCAAAATGCACCTCTCATAATTTATACAATAGCTGCCTTCTCTAGGCTTTGCGGGCTGTGAAACGTCTGAGTTAGTTCTTGGAGTTGGCATCTGTTAGGATGCTGAGGATGAAATGATGCTGTTGTTCTCTACATTTTCTGCAAAGACAGATGCTCAGTCAAGCCCAAAATCCAAACCTTGGCCTCGGTATCTAATAACCCAGCCCAACCACTGGTGCTTACTGCCACCCACTTTCTAAAAGGCCAGATTTGCAGCGTCATGGCTCAGAAGGAAGCAGATCCCTTCAGCCCTCCCAGTTGCCACTGGATAAATGCCACACTTACTTGCTTTCAAGGATTTCTTTGTCTTCCCAAGCAAGGATGTTCAGCAATTTTGTGCTGAGGATCCCACTGAAGGTGGTGTGGGTATCTAACACATGAGATTACATTTGAGGAATATAGCCATGACCTATGTAAAGTCTTGAGCTGAACCAGCAATGGGGTGCCTAGGAGATGCTCTGGCTTGGTGGACAGTTAGGAATGGAGAAATGTCTTTCAAATTCACTGAACTTAAACTGCAGGTGTCATATGTATATCCTGTCTGGGATGGTTTTTAAGTCTATGTGGAGGTTTCATAGCAAACATGGCAAAGCCATGAGCTCAAGCAACCGCCACAGTGTATCTGCTTAACCTTTATTCAGACTAGATTTACTCATTTAACTCAGTGTCACAGTTTAGGGACACTCAGACCACAAGGGAACTATTTTACAAAACCCTTGTGTCCCTTAGAGCTGGAGAAACATCTGCTGCCAGCCATCCCCTTCAGAAGCTGATCCTGCTCCATTGATCCTCTATGTCTGTTATTTCTGTGCTCTGCTAGATTTGGCTCCATGACCTATGGGGGGAGCAGGCCAGAAAGACAATTTTTGCCCTGTGCTCCCAAGTCGTGGTGATTCCAATTCAGATGTGTTTTAAGATGATGATTTAGCTGTTTTGAAGGTGCCATAGGTACATGTCCTTTCAAACAAGGGTACACCTGGGCCATGGGCAACAGAAATGCACCCAGGAACAGCACACTGAGGCAACTCATGACAGGTTTGTCCTTTCTGTGCAGCATGTAGCTTGGCAGCTGCTGAAACAAATATGCCTTGAAAGGAGTAAATCTGAAGTGCATTCATTCTTTCACCCACAGCACAAACAGTAGCATGGCTCCATGATGAGACCAGGGCTCAGGACCTCGTGGTGCCTTTTTCCTCTTTATTACTGCAGTAACAAAAATGCAGGATAAACAAGTAGTTCTTACATGAACCTTATTGCTGGTGGCAAAGTTTCAGCTGCTCTCTGTATAAATGGCAGTGACCTTTCCAGCAGCTTGAGCCTTTTCTCCACATCTGGCAAAGCACAAGATTCTTCTGTACCACTGAGGACGTGGACCTACCTTTCTTAGTGTGGCTTCTGCAAATATAGAAAATGGGATTCATTTGTCTCTAACGGATCTAATCATCATGGGATATTTTCAGTCTTTTGATGGGCTTGGATGGGAAAAGGATGAAGGGGCGAGCAGAGGGTGAACTGTTGTAAATGACTGAGAACACAGACAGTTTGAGTAGATGTATTTGATAACTAGATAAGAATAGCTTGATTTCACCTTCGCCCCTCATCACCTCTCTTGAAGGCTTTGGAGTTCAGCATTTGCTCACTGCAGGTCCAGCTCATCTCTGCACCCTGGATCTTTGGAAAAAAAAATAA
This sequence comes from Megaceryle maxima, assembly GCA_024605025.1. Taxonomy (NCBI): domain Eukaryota; kingdom Metazoa; phylum Chordata; class Aves; order Coraciiformes; family Cerylidae; genus Megaceryle; species Megaceryle maxima. The sequence goes on from JANHGN010018426.1 coordinate 7,370, forward strand.
TTCTTTGGAGCTAAAACAGGCACAGTTTGCAACTTCTTGCATGTCCAAGAGCAGATCTGCTATTGCAAATGATGTTGAAGCCCAAGGTGAGTTTTTTGCAGGTATCAAATCCTCCTTCCAAGCCAAGAAGTTCCCACTACTAGAGAGCAACACTATGATCTACTTAAGTTTTGTAAGCCGTTAATGAGTCACTTGATAGCAGCCAGATCAGTTCACTTACATGGAAAGGGCTCTTATTTCTCCTGGTGACATTGACTTGGTGTGTAGAGCACGCGAGCGTGGAGCTCCAGTGACTGATCCTTCCTACACTCGCTTGCACAAGGGTACAGCAGCACAATGGACTCATCTCAGATTCCTTCAGGAGGCGGTGACAGAGCTCCACCTTAATGAGTTCATCGCCCTGCCAGCATTCTTCCCACACCCAGGTGCCCATGTTGGCAAAGCTAGGCTCCACCAGCTCACTGGAGAATGTTCCCTGGGCTTTTAACAGGCTACAGATCTCGAGATGCCCGCCCGACTCCTCATTTTCAGTTGGCCTCAGTTGATGGTCCGGTTGTGCTTACAAGCAGAACCAAGCGTGCTGGTTTGGTGTTGGTGAAGGAGAGTAGTGGGGAGATGGGGGGTGGACCAGATTAATTGCCAGGGCTCCCACTAGGCCAGGTTTTGTACAAGTCATCCAGTATGCAGGTGGGTGGAGGGAGGAGCCAGTGCCTTTGCCCGTGCCTGAGGCTCTGATGAGTCTTATAGCAGCTCTGTTTACCAAAGCCATGCCTAAATGGCTGCAGAGCTGCATCACATCTGTTTTTCTTCTCATTTCTGGACCACATGCACTGGTCATGGAGTTAACACTTGCCAAAAAGTATTACTCGGATTTCTGGTATGAATCCGGCCTCGGATGCAGACCTTGCAAAATAGTTTCAGAGCTGAGTGCGCTCTTGGCATTGCCTACCCCAAGGTACTCCAATTTTCTGCAACGACTTAGGAATTCAGCTGTCTACCTCCATTTTGAGTTACCCTTATGTCAGCCAGAAGTACCATGTTGCTTGCAATGGGTCCATCACTTTTACTTGCCTGGCAGTGCACGTTTCCCCTCCGTGTAAGACAACTGCTTGTTCTTGTCTCTGGACATAACACCGTCCACACCTCTGGTGTCCAGGAGTATGGAAGCTGTTGGAGATCAGACCTTTGCAGATAGCAACCTGCCTCTTCCCTGCTGGCAACACATTCTACAGACAGGGAACACAATTAATCACTAATTTATATGAATTTAAGACATAAGGGGACCTCCCGAGACATCTAGTCAGATTTTACCACCACAGTGCAACACGTCCCACTGTGCCATTCTTACCCTTGCATGTGTTCAGGAAAGTTGGGGTGGGGGTACATGTCCCCAACAATTGTTGCAAGAGAGTATTAAAAACAGATAACTATTCAGCGTGGATATTAGTTTATTGGCTCAAGGACTCAAAAGCTGTGGTAGTTCCCATCAGATGTGCTTGGAGAAATCATGGGGCCGGGCTAACGTCACTCGCTTTCTGTGAACAAGGACCGATTTGTTTTCTGCTGGCGTTACGAATAGTGAAACTGAAGAAGGGCATTGAAGTGATTTGTGCCAGGTCACAGAGCACGTCAGGGGCAAAGCCAAGATGAGAACAGGCACCTCCCAGCTCCCACCTTTCCTCAACACCAAGCAGACCATACTGGTGCCAGAGCCATCTGAGACCAAGAGGGTCCATATCTACAGAGAAGAGCCACCTGATGATACAAGAAGGGAAACTTTCTTCTGCTTTCTATCTTGAGGTCCCCTCTAGCAGCTAATCCTTGCTTTAGTAGTGACATCTGTTGCAAAACACACCTCTGAGTGTCCTTCACCCTTGGGTACCTGTCCAGGTTTTTTTCCAGGCACCTTTGTATGAACCTATCACTGGGGACACCAGTTTATGCTTTTTATCCCAGCAGTGTGTCTCTGCTGCCAAGATCTCTATAGATCTCTATATAATGCACACACAGAAGTCTGGATCCCTCTGCAAGGTCCTTCCAAACCAAAGGCATGAGGAGATGTCTGTACGTGGGCTTCCCCTGAGGCTGCTTGACGCACCTCCCAACCACAACTGGGCTACGATGCAAGGTGAGCTCAGCAAAGCACTTGCAAGAATTGGGCAGGAAGTGGTAATTTTGCATAAAATCAGGTTCATTTCTTCTTGAGCTAAAAGATGCACCTCTGCCGAGACCCCAGTTGCTTTGTTACAGGTGTACACGTAGACAGGACCATGGTCTGGTGAGCAAACGGGAAATGAGAGTCTCCCGACCGGTTGCGATAAACTCCATCAGCCAACAGACATCTGAGAAAGGCATTTCCATTTCTGTGGTCCCAGGTCAGGATAATGTGTTTCTAAAGCCACACTTGCTTTTTCTTTAGGTTATTTGCACAGCATCTCCGAGCTGATGTGGTTTAGCTGCCTCCACTGTAATTTTCCACACCCAGCTTCTTCTTCGGATTTATTTTTTTTTTAAGTCTCACCTTAACTCCAAATTTATTCGGGTTTGTTTTTGTTCGTATGGTAATCACAACATTCTTTTGATACCTTTGTTTTTAAGCCTTGATTTACTGATATTTGCTTGCAACCTTCGTTCCAGTTTACCATTTTTTGCGCGTGGGGATATTTTAAATGAATATAATTACATTTAATAGCTTTTGCAGGTACTAAAACATCTTTTGATTTGAGTCCTAACTTTTGTTATTACCCCCCACACACATACACACCTTTTTAGATATTCTCTCTTTAACCGATGCCTAGAGATTAATTAAAGTGTCATTAAAATGCCTTTAGTACGTTTTGTGTCCTACATGCCTGGAAATATTTTTTTCCCACAGTCAGAATTGTTGTGCTTGTACCAACAATAACTGGCATGTGTCTTGTTTTGTAGATCACACTGAGATATAACGAATGCTCCTAATTAGAAGAAAACAGATTCCTTTTTTGGATACCTCTTCAAAGTTTTCTCAGGAAGACCCACTAGTTTTTCATTTACATCTCTCCATCAGTCTTGGCCAACTCTGATGCGGGGGCCAAGCCCTCACTCAGGACCAGAGCGAGAGTCCTGGACCTCAAAACATTGCAAAATGGAAATTCAAGATCTGCCCAACCAGTTATGAGACACAGCTTCTACCTCTTCCATAATTTTTTAAGCTTTAAGTGTTTAAATGTGTATAGTCCAGCCTTGGGTACAAAGTTTCTCCCAACTTTATAATATTTCTTCTTGGGAAGAACCCATAGCTGGAAATTAATCTCGATTTAGACCGTATATGGCAGGAGTTCCGGGGGACTGGAACACCTCTTCTATGAAGAAAGGCTGAGAGAGTTGGGGTTGTTCAGCCTGGAGAAGAGAAGGCTCCGGGAAGACATCTTTCTGACCGTGGACTTTCAGTACTTAAACAGGACGGTCAGAAAGATGGGGATTATCTTTTTAGCAGGGCCTGTTGTGACAGGACAAGGAGTGGTGGTTTTAAACTAAAAGAGGGGAGGTTTAGACTGGAGAAAGGAAGAAATTTTTTACACTGAAGGTCATGAAACAGATTGACCAGAGACATGGTAGATGCTTCATCCCTGAAAACATTCCAGATGAGGTTGGACAGGGCTCTGAGCAAGGTGTCCCTGCTCACTGCAGGGGGGTTGGATTAGATGACCTTTGAAGGTGCCTTCCAACCCAAACCAGCCCATGATTCTATGATCTACAGCCAAATCCTACAGCTGCCCTTGCAAAAATGGAGCTGGTCATAGGATGGGAACAGAAATTTTCTGGCTATTGCTATTGATGGCCAGAAAAACTAAAGAAGGCATAAAACCCTCTAGAATTTGCTTAATCACCCATTTCTTTCTTCCTGTATTGTTTGCAGCTCAGTTGTCTCTTGCGAGCTGGATTGCTCAACCAGAGCAGCATCACGTCAGCACCATTTGCCCTTTGAGTGGGAGCCCTGTGCACAGTACTCACAAGGACCCCTTGGGACACAAGATGCTGCCTAAACACCAGATCACTGGAGTGAGCTGTGCTCAGAGGGCTGGGAGGCTTGGCACAGCCCCGCTGCTGGATGGGAGAGATGTTCATGAAGCAGGAGTAGAAATTAGGAATTCTTGATATCTCCCTGGACAAGGAGCGGGGCTGGTCCAGGTATTAACATAAGTAATTTGGGACACTACACAAACTCAGTTCAGTGCTTTCATCTCCAGCCTTTTACATCTCCTTGAGTATTAAAAATCCCCAACAAATAAATACATGTTTGAGCAGCTGGGATAGAAAAACAAAATCCAAACAACACAGCCTCTCCAAGGACCCATTTTATGTGTTGGTGATACCTTTCTGAAGTGGAAACCAGAACTCTGAGATATTTGTTCCCAGTTCCTAGGGAGCCAAAGCGTGACATTGTGATGAGTATCAGGTTCTCATGCAAAGTCAACACCAGCTTGGATGTGCCATGGCTGTTTTCTGGTTTCACCTGCATCAGAACAGTAGCTGAGACACCCAACATCTCAGAGGTTTTTCAGCCAAGCTCAGAGTCCTCCTCCCCACCTTCCTTGGTGGGACACATTAGGAAAGCATGGATTTAAGAGTCATGGATGCTTTTAGCACCAGCTTGGAGCAGCTTCTACAGCCTCTTCTAAAAGGCAGGAGAAGAACAAAAAAATTTAGGGAAAGAATAAAACAAAAACAAACACAAAACCAAACAAAACCTACCAACCAAAACCAACCCAAAACAAACAAACAAACAAACCCAAAACCAACCAACCAAACAAAAGCAAATTAAAAACAAACAAAACAAAACCAAAAATCCAAATACATAAAAAAGGGACCAAATTACTGACTTCTAGGGCAAGATGGTAGTGGGGATAATGTAATCATCATCCCTTTCAACATCTGGGAGGAGCTGGGTTGTTTCATGGCCTGACTTCCAAACCTTGACAGGTTTTGCAGCCATAGGCTTTGGGGAGCCTTTGCTGAGCAACCCTCCCCCTGCTGCTCATTTGTCACTGGCTTAATGTGATCCTTGGCCTCACGGGCTGGCCCATCAGTGGGGACGCCTTTGGGACATCATCGGGGAGCACTGTGGGCAGACCCCATGGCCCCTCTTCTCCAGTGACTCAGGGCCAAGGCCACCACATCGCCTCTCAACAACAGTTCCATCTTTTGTAAGAGGCCTGACAGAGACCCACCTTGCAATTAGCAGGTTGGTTGGGGAGAAACACTAATAAGCACCCTGACAAAGGTGGACCTGGGATGGAGGCGGATGCTGCTTTGACTCAGCGTCCTCCTGGGGCAGGATGCTCAGGATCTGTTGGACATGATTTTGTGACACAGCCTTGCCCACCCTTCATTTCTAAAGATTCTTGGAGCATCCCGTCCTGGATGAGCTGGTGAAGAGCCCTGGAGAAAAAGGTCACCGCTGGTTATAGACAGGGGCTATCCACTGCCACACTCTCCCTGTGAATTTTTGCAGCCTCTCTGCCTTTCTGCTGCCACAAACACCTTATTGCCAGCATCCTTTTCATCCCTTGCTTTTCTGATGGGTACCACTTTGCAGGAGTGTTGGAAAAAGCCTTGGCAAAGCAACATTCATTCAGAAATAAGGGGCCACCGCCCCAAAAATATCCCAACTCTTCACTCCTGTAGCATTCAACCCCTCCATCCTCCCTCACAGGTCAGTGCCATGGGTTATAATTTGTGCTACAGTAGCTCCAATCAGGACCTGGGGTATTATTTATCGCATTTAGTACCTGCCATCAGTCATGAAAACTTAACAAAGACCCTATTGGGTTTATCTATAGGCAGCTAAACAAACGTATCTTGCTCTCCCGTTATCTTCTTGTTAACAAAACACTATCAGGATGTTCTAAACATCAGCATTTACTGCACAAGAGCCCTTTATCTGGCATGATATATAGAGAGCCCATCAATTAGTGCAGGGGGCTTGGAAATACCTGCCACGCTCTGCTCAAAAGTCCCAGCACCATCACAGGGCTGCATCAGAAGTAAATATCTCTCTACATTTTCCGGCCTCGAGCATCCCTGCAGCAGCTGGGAGAGCTCTTTACAAGCAGAAATAATGATATTTTTTTTCCCCCCACTCTTTTTTTTGTAATATCAAGCCAGCCAGTCTGGAGACTTTCCATGGAAGGAGGGATGCAAGAGCAGCCAGGGCAATGGATGGTGCAGGAGATGGGGAAAAGGGAAACAAGTTTTCACTCAGAAAGGCTGTATGTGGTTTGGGAATACAGTGAAAAGTGCCATGAGCCAGTTCACCCTCCTGACAGCAAGACCTTCTCTGCAGGATCAGTGCCTCTCAGGTCCCTGCTCCATACCATCACATTAGGGGAGCAAGCCCTGCTCTTGCTCACCGTCAGCTCAAAGGGCTGGACCTGACAGGTCTTAGACACCAGCCACCGAGGATCCAGGGCAGCTGCTCTCTTCAAGCACCTCTGCTAAATCAGCACCTCAGTAGAGGAGCCACTTCACCCCACACCATAAACCATGCTCCTGTGTGTCAGCTGGCTTGATGGTGTTCACCCTCCTCTGTGGTGGTTGCATCACAGTGGGAAAGTGATTTTTCAGATAAGTGACAGATAGGGAGGTTTAACCCAAACTCGTGTTTGTCTCCAATTATTTTAATATCTTGCAAACAGAAACTTTGTAAACAAGCACATGGCCTCGTTGGGAAACCACTGTGGCTGTCTCCAAGTGATGGTTTGCTTTAGGGAGATGTTTTCCTCTAGATGGATCTCCAAGCTCAGTACTTTCTTCGTACACCTGCAGAGGCTGGACTCATATAGACTTCCCAATCGTTTCAGTGGCTCCATGTATCAATGAGAAGAAGCTGAATGGTTAAATGTTAATATTTTTTCTTTTTTTTTTTTTTTTTTTTAATTCCCAAACTTAAAATAAAGGAAGAAATAGCAGAGGAGCTGGGGCTGGGCTGACCTTTGCCTGGCTTTGAAGAGGCGGCATCAAACATTTAAACAAAATAGATGATAAAACCAGTGAAGCCAGTGACGAGAGTCAGAGAGGGCAGATGGGATCAGAGCTTTGGGCCAGGCCGGTGCAATTAGGAGTGTGTTTTGCACCAAGCTGAGCAGAACACTGTAGGAGGGAGGCCAGAGAGGTGCAGCAATATGGAGAGATAAGATCCCAGAGCAGTGCTGGAGCTGTCTGGACAGAGAAGAGTAGGAGGCACCATAGACATTTCCTGGGAGCTTATCACCGTGGGCCATCTTCTCCTCCTCTTTCACATCCGCAGCAGACCTGATGCTGCAGGACTGTCCGAGCAGCCGCCCAGCCCTTACCCGTCCCTGCTGCTGTCAGCCATTGTGGCTGCAAGACCCATTTTAGCAGAGTGGGGGGCTCTGTCCTGACACGGTCAGAAATACAGCCCTCCAGAGATGTTTAGCCACCTTAAAACAGATCCAGAAACAGGTGATAAATATCTTCAGGCCAAGGGGTCATTATCTTAGGCACTGAGAGGTGGTGGGTCTGGTAGCCAGCAGGTCCTGAATGTGGACATTTGTCCAGGTTGGCTTCGGTGTTAAATTGACAAGTCCAGGAAAAGGCTTTTGTGCTTTTATCTGCCCCATTCCTGGTGGGAAAGGGCTGCTGCTAAAAGCCAGCCCAAAGCGATGCATCACATTCAGTCTCCAGAGGCGAAGGATGGGGATGAAATAAAATCCAGCAGTGTGGTCCCGTATGGGCAAAGCCTCATGGGTGGGGAGGGAGCACCTCAGCATAGTGAGGGCCCTTTCTAGCAGCTCATTAATGCCTTGTCCTCTTACAGCTGGAGCTGGCTTTTAACACCCTTAAACCAGCTCCTGACACCATGAGATGGACCCTCTACAACTTATATCCAGAGCCAGGAAGCCCAGATAAGGAGACAAGTAGATACCAAACTTAAAATCACCCCACTGAGGGGGTGGCCATTGCTGATGGTTATTTAGTTATTCGTTTTGGGGAGGTGCTTGGTTTTGCAAGGTGGGTTTTGTATTCAGCTATTCACCTCACGCTGCTCTCGTATGGTTGCTGTTGGCTGTTTTTTCCTCCAACTGCTATTAAAGTTACTATTTGATAGGAGAACAAAAGACAAATAGGAATCATTGGTGCAAAACCTCACCATCTAAGCATGATCTCTCCGGACCAGGAACTCTAAGCCCCAGATCTGTGTGATATATAGTTTGGGTACAATAATATCTGCTACAGTTATTACAACCTATATTACAAAGATCTCAGAGAAAAAAAAAAAAAAAGAGGCGGGGGGGTGAGGAAGAGATTGCACACGTGCTGGCTAGTTACTCTGTTAGGAAAAAAAAAAAAAGAAAAAGAAGAATAAAAGTTTAATAAACGTGTGCTGTGTTGTGGATGACTTTGTGGCGACCTTTGTTGCAAATGGCCTATGCATGCGGAATAATGGTCTCCGTGCAGAGAGGGAAATGGCTTAGTGCTATCATCGTTGCCTCGGTAACCATCAGAGTCTCCATCTAGCAGAGAGAAATGAGTTATGAAAAGGCTTGAGTGAAGAAGGGATTAACACATGATCCCAGGGACAGCATGTCAATCAAAATCAGCGGAGAAATTACACTGCTCTATTTGAGAATGTCTCCGGAAACGCAACCTTAGTGGGTGTATGTATGTGGATGTATGCAGGCGTGATGGAGAGATGTATAGCTCTGAGCCTCACATGGAATATGTATATTTTTTTATATATACATAGCATGTGGAATATATATTTTTATCTCTATAAAACACAAATCTGCAAGCACTTCCACACACGCTACCTATGCATTCGTGTCCAAACACATGCACCAGACACCCCTCCATAGGGACACACCTTTGTGATGCTTATATGATGTGCAGCCCCGTGCTTGCTGGACTCCATGCTGCCCCGAGCAGCCAAGCAAATGAAAATCATTCGAATAATAATAATAAAAAAACCCTAGAAATAATCCAAAGTGCACATTTGATCCTGGAATTTGCTCGTCTTCTCTCCCTACCTCACCAGGCTTTGTTAAAGTGTCCCTGATGGAATCCTTTGCTCCTGCAGGACAACCCAGAGGCTGAACCCCCTGAAGGTTCCCCAAAAGGGATAGCAGAAGGAAACAGGTCCCCTGTAACATGCTCCAAAAGCAAAAGCCGGGGCAATATGGAGACTATAGCTTTAGACTGAGGGCTTCGGTGGCTTCACCTGAATATCTTCCATCAACCTCACACTCCTGAGCTCTGCAACTTGTAGGTCAAGGGCATGGGAACTAAACCCACAATTAACTCCCTCTTGGTTTTAGCTGCTGCAAACTCTCTGGTGGTTCCAAGCGTCGGTGCTGCTCAGCCGTGTGTAGCTGTGCACACATTTCCTATGGTGATTGTTTGCCTTGATTCAGCTGACGAGCTTTACATTACCTGGAACCAGAGTGAGTTTTCTGCTAATGTTGGGAGCAAAAGGCAATTGCTGAGAAAGGAGGGTTTGTGTGGCTTCATAGCTGAGGAGTGTGGCTGGAAAAGGCCTCGAGTATTTGTTCTGTTGCTTGGCCACTTTGGTAATAGAAAACTTTCTCTTCCAGGAAATTATCTTTTTTTTTTTTTTTTTTTTTTAGCAGATGATTATTACAGGGAAAGTAAAATTTCTCTTTGGTTTCTTTGCTGCCTGCTGAGGCACTCAACCCACCCTGACACCAGGAAGTGCAAGAGCACTAAGGGAGGGGATATGCCACCCAAAATCATCTCTGCGTCACCCAGCTCTCCACAGCCTGAGGTTTTCCCTGCACACATCACCCAGCACATGCCCCATCCATCTGCTCGCCGGCACAGCATGGTCCCCTTGCACCCATGGTCCAACATCCCTGTGTGAGCCTCTTGCACAGCTCATCCTACACCCACAGCAGATTCACACATCATGCTTCATCTAGAGGTGCAGTTGCTTTACAACTGCCCCTATATGCTCCATATGTGCAGAAGCTCCTCACCTTCCCCCATCCTGCCATACTCCCCATCATCACAGGCAAAAGTCTCCAGACATCCTCTCTCCTCCTAATGGCATATGTACCTATATGGCATCTAACTAACTGCCCTTACGGCCCTTGTGCCAACACACCTGTGCCCTGCATCACGCCCAGGACCACAGACCCACATCCAGGCACTCAGTCCTCTGGGCCAGCCCTGCCCTCACACACTCTTTGCACAAACACACCTCCTCAGATGCATTTTGGGGGTTTCCCACACACACAAACACCGTGTGGCTCCTCACACGCTAGAAAATCCTCCTGTGTCTTCAAAACCCTATGGCTCCAACTACTCATCTAGGATGAACCCACTTGCACCATTCAGCCTCCCATGTGAACACTGGAATCAAGCACACACAAGACCCAGTGTATCTGCCACCAAAATACATGTATCACCCAAACAGTGCCCACCTTCAGTAGACAGAGACACCCCCAGCCTACCAAGGGCCACCAGTAAACCCTCCACCAAGGGTTTCCACAGCCTTCCACCACCATGCAACCCCTGGCCTTGGCTTTCTGGGGGCTCTCCAAGCCCTGCATCTCTCCCTACACCCCCATCTTCTTCCTTCCTCCCCTCCTTGCTTTCCTTTCTCTCGGGTTTTTTTCCCCTTGGCTCCCACTCCTTCCCCCCTTTCCTTCCCTCCCCCCCGCCACGTCCTCAGCCTCCCACACAAGTTTAAAGCCATCAGCCCAGCCAACGGTTAACCAAATCGCCTTGACCTCTCTGCTATTTGATATTCGCCTCCTTGACACTCATTTAGGAGCGCGCAGCGGTAAAGCAGACATTGGACAAGTCCAGCCTGAAACCAAAGCCCTATGAAAGGAGGAGAGAGATCAGAAGAACCTGATAGCTAGGAACTTGTTCTCTCCAAAGGCTTTCTGGACATTTTAGCCTGGATCAGGGGTCCGTGGAGCGCCAGTTCGTCGCCAAGCAGGGTGTAAACGTTAAATGTTAGCTATTTGTTCCAGAGATTGGCATGAAGATCGAGCCTTTCTGCCTCCTCTCCCCCCTGGCCCCCCTCCCGCAGTCTCTCCAGCCCGTCCAGAGTCTCACAGACACTCATTCATTAGCGGTTTAATAACCCTCCCGACGTGATAACATCCTTTACTCCCGGCTCTGCGAGCGGAGGTGACCCTGG